>RJWM01038772.1:0-16542 GCA_004363535.1 Dasyprocta punctata | reverse complement strand
TGAGATAGGAAACAAGTTTGAGAGGTGAATATTGAGGGAGAAAGGAGGCAAATTGACATATTTATAAATTGTGTATTTATTGAACAAAAACATAAATAAAACCTTAATTGTTGTGATCACTATACATTTGAAGACTTTTTTCTAGCTATCATCACTGCCTTCAGGCCCAAGAGAGGAAACCCTGAACTACATAGTAAAGCCTGAAAATACAGTTTCCTTATGTGGGATAGACTCTCTGAGCAGGGGAGTCTGGGCCCCATGTATGAAGTGGTGGAGAAAGAAGCTGCCCCAACCGACCCAATCCCATGTCAAGCCCTCTACTCACCCAGGACCAGTAGTGTTGCCCACAACAACATGAAGACTGGAACAACCCACAGCTGAGACCAAAAACGAAGTTTTCACAAGTATATCAAATTTGATCTTGATCTTACAGTTAGTACACTGTTCATATCAGCCCCAAGGAGCACATCTGAGAAACTGCTTTTTCTGCAAAATAAACTAGTAAATCAGAAAAAAGGAAGTGGGAGTACCCGTCCATATGTACTTGTCAAAGTTTCCTGCCCTATGGTTAAAGTGTGAAAAATCAGCATTAAGGTTTTTTTTAAAAGCACATGTTCTTAAACCCATATTTCTGGTTTTGGGAAATTACCATAGGAAAGTACATGATGATTGTTCTATAAAAAAATGTTTATTGTGACTTAATTCATTAAACACCAGAAGCATCATAAGAGAATGTGTACATGGGGCCTTTTAAAAATATTCTGATCCGTCTGTACAGTAACAAGAACAAAGCTATTAAGACTGAGGTAAGCCTAGTCCATGCTATGCCAACGAGAGCACTCTGATTAATGAAAGAGAAAAAAGGGAGATGTGGATTGATTTATGGTATTGTCCTTTAGAATAAATGTTAAAAAAATTAGAATATATACATGTTTGTAAAAGAGAATAAGTACACAAGAAGTAATGGCTACATTTGAGGAATTTCATGTTTTTTTATACTGTTGGATTTTTACAAATCACCACATAAATGTATAGATTTTATAATTTTTAAAAGTCAAATTTCCATCCTGGCATTTGGGTTAACAAATGTTCCTAACGTATTAGTTGCTATGCAGAGACAGTGTCTTTCTTTCAGATACTTTTTCATACTTTTGTCTACTTAAAGGGAAATTTAATTTATATCTAACAAGGCATATCACTTTAGCTGTATTATGTCATAGCACACCATTGTGCCCTGAGAAAAACATACAGGGAAGAGGTGAATCATATCAGTCCAGTAGGAAAATCTCAAAAAGAAAAAAGCTCATTATGTGCTTGTGGTGCTAAAATGAATAGTGTAGCTCTGAACATTCTTATATATGTCTCTGTACGTGTGGGCACACATTTTTATTGGTCACAGGAATGCAGTTCTTGGCTCATCGGGTATACATATTTGTACTCTGTATATAAAATTCTGCCAAATTATTTTCCAAAATGATAGACTCCACCAAGCAACATATGACAATTCTCATGACTCTAAAATCCTTGCTCTTATAGGTATTATCTTGTAAATTTTAGTCATTTATTATGCTGAGGTCATCTCAATATGGTTTTAATTTTGCATCCTTGATGAATTATGAGATTCAGCACCTTTTCATTTTCTAACGGTGATGTAGATGTTATTTTTTATATGAAATATTTGTTTAAATCTCTTCTCATTTTCCTACTGGTTTTAAATCTTTCTGTTTCATAGGTTCTTTTAATAGATTTTTTTGTTACATGTATGCATTGCAAATATCTTTCCCAAATCTGTGACTTCTTTTTTTGCTGTTTGATAGCCCATTCTGATGAAAAACATTCTAATTTTGATGTAATCCAATTCATCAATCTTTTTCTTTCTCATTAAGTATTTTCACAATTCTTTCTATTAATTTTTTTCTATTACAAGACCTTGAAGATATTTTCCCAGGTTATCATCCAGAAACTTTATTTTATATCTATAGTATCATTGCAAATGATTTTATAGCCCAATTGAACATTTATATTAACTTTTAATGCTTGCATGAGAGCCAACTTACCCAGTCTTACTTATTGAAAATTGGTTTATTGTACATTTCAGAGCAATGTTGCATTTGTCAAAAAACAAGAAATTGGGTGAGTCTGTTTCTGGAGTCAGTTTTCTGGTCTATTTTTACTTCACACCAATACCACAGTGTCCTAATTGTTTTTGTTTTATCATAGTCTTATTAACTGATATTTTATGTCATATATTGTTCTTCTTTATAAAAATCATTTTGTCTATTTTTGGTTCTTTGTATTTTCTTTATTTTTAAGAAATCAACTTTGCATTTTTATGATTTTTTAAAAAAATCAACTCATCAATTTCTATCCTTGTCTATCTCACAGAACGTACATAGCTGTGATTTTACTTTCTTATTCTCATAGTTGTATCAGTCTTCAGAAGAACTCTGAAAGTGATAAGTCTATTTCTCATATAAAAGGAATGTAAATGCTTGTGATCAGAGATTGTGGACTGTCTCCTAAAATGACTAACAACAATTCCTTTCATACTTGTATGCCTTTCCTCTCACTAAGAAATAAAGTCCATATTCATTACCCTTGAACCTAGCTGGCCTCCTGAGTTACTTTGACCAACAGAATGTAGAAGAAGTAAAGTTGTGTAAATTTTGAGCCTAGCCCTTGAGGCTTGACGATGTCTGTTTTTCCGTTTTTGTTCTCTTGGAGTCCTGAATTACCATGTAAGGAAACTGACTGCCATAGATGAGAGACTCCCAGGCAGACCCAGCTGTTCCTGTCATCCCAAATAAGGTATTAGACATGTGGACTGAGCTAACTTGGGTGTTCCTCCCTGAGTTACAGCCCATGATGAATGCAGCCACATTAATGATCACCAGGTAACAGATGCCCGGTTGAGCGAGGCCAACTCAAATAACGATTACTGTTTTAAATCACAAGGCTCGGATGTGGCTTGTTATTCAGCAATGGATAACTGAGATGGACTTATTCTATCTTCTTTAGGAATTTTTTTAATCATTAAACAATAATGTACTTTTGCCTAATATAGCGTCTACCTTAAAGTTTATTTTTCTTAATAGATCAAGTTTGATCATATAAAGGATACCAGTTAAACCTACATTCTTACAAATTTTAGTCCACCTCTGTCTTGTTTTCTCTTATGGCAAACTTTTTATGCACACATATTCTAATTTTCATGCCTTCTTTCTAATTTTCATGCTTTATTTGTCTGTTATTCATTGACTACTACTTTGCTGTTATTCATTGACTACTACTTTGTGGTAGAGACATTTACTGCTTCCTGTATAGCCATTTGCTCCATGTTTCCTGGCCAAGTTAAAGAACATGTGACTTGTGTGTCCAGTAGTCTGCAAGTGAAAATGATATATACTATTCCCAGGTTGAAATATACAAGCATAGGTATGAAGTGTAAATTCATTACTTCCCTGGTTTCAGGAACCAGTTTATATCCCAAGTGTTATATATAGTGCAGTTATTAAATGGTGGTGTCTCTGTCAGCTTGGGTCTGTCTGCTGCCAATTCATGTTGGAAATACCACTGAAGTTAGAGTAACCATTTTGGGGGGAAGTGTTTTGTTCTGTTTTGTTTTGATTTGATTTGTTTGTTTTGTTTTGTTTTGAGATAGCCTCTCACTATATTGTCCAGGCCAGTCTTGAGCTTTTAGGCTAAAGAAATCCCCTGGCCTCAAACTCCCCATATAGCTGGGACTATGAGCATGTACAACTCCGTGAAACTTAAAGTAGGTTTTTACTTGTGTGTTTTGAGTCACTGAGATTTTGGAACTGGTTATTACTTCAACACAAATTGTCCTTCCCAGGTTAAAACCTATTACCAGAGTAATCCCAAATTGTCATACTTTTTTCCAGCTTTCCTAGAAATTATTTCAGCATTCTTCATTAAGGCAAATCTGACTTTTGACTTAATATGTAACTATTATCTTAACTGCTCTAGTTTTAATTTTTGTATACTTTAGACCACTAAAGTACTTTTGCAATTATCCATTTAAAATTACAGCTAGAAGAGTCTAGAATATATAAAGTTAACCATTTAACATATTTAATAAGAGGTTACAAGATATATGTATATATGTATTTATATATATATATATATATATATATATATATATATATATATTCTAAAGCTAATGAATACCCCACCTTTTCTTTTTAAAGTCCCATGTAGATGTGTGTACAGGTCTATGTTCAATATCAACTTTATTTTTCTCTTTGTTTTGTTTTAATTTCACTGTGGTTAGAAGCTGTTTTTCAGTTTGTGGATTGGAGGTGTGACTTTTTAAAAGTTCACTTGAAGACAGAGATTCGTTTTTCAGCTTTTAAATAATTTGTGGTTAGTTCCAGAAAGTAAAATGTGGTAGGTATGTTTTTATTCTGAACTGACAGTTTTTTGTCCTAATAATAGCTACCATATAGCAAATGATTACAGTAATACAAAACCGTACCAAGTCCTTTATAAATATTACCTTATTTAATCTTTGCATCAAGTTTAAAACAATTCAACAGTGAAATAACACAAGCAATGTTCTCGGAGGCAGATATTACCATCCTCCTTTTTAAAATGTGGGAAATGGTCAAGTAAATTACACACTTCAATTTCAAGTATTTTGTAAGACAAAAGACTCAAAACTATAAGTTGCAGCTAAACTTCAGATTCGTCTGAGTTTCACCACGTCAATAAAGAGACTCAACAGCTACAGGCATTCTAACAGGGATCCAGATGCAGTGATTGTCTTCTTAAGCCAGCTACAGAAGAGGCAAATTCCACGGTTAGATGATTCCATCTCAAGAGCAATTAGTCAGGGCCTATTGTGGGGACAGGAAATGGAAACTTGGTTCTCTGAAGTCTAAAAATTAACACTGAGCCATTTACAAAGCATGCAGATCATAGACAAAGATCTTTGAAGGTCATAGTTAAAGTAGGAAGTAGGGAAGAGCTACTGTAATCTTGTGGTTGTTGAATGGGCCTGGAGTAATTCTCAAGGTGCTGTTAGACATTGTGGAGAAGGGATGGAGTCTCTGAGTGATGGGGAGCATTCTACATGCTAATGAGGAAGGTCTCTAGTCATAGCACCTGGGAGCAAAATGATATGCAAAGAAAGAAATGAACTAAGAGAAGAGGAAGTCCTGACAATGGCAACAAATGTAGACAAAAGAAAGATTTAATTGCTTAAATTTTAATGTTGGATGATTTTTCCTGAGGAAAAATCTTAGATAATGTTCTGCCATGACAGTCAAAGGAGTGCAGGCTATGTCACCAGAAAGATTCAGGGCTCTACCACTTACCAGGTAGGTGACCTTGTACAAATTATGAAACTTGACCTTAAGTTTCATCTTAAAATGAAGACCACAATGCTCACATCATAATATTAGTGTGAAAATCAAAGGAGATAATGTTTGTTTGGCATATTAAGACCAGTCTATATAATGTTCAAATCTGTTCTTTCAAAGTTCTATTCATTTTTTCCATGGCAGTCTTTGTATCAAGTTGTCTTTACATGGTAATAGCAGCTGCACGTTAAAAATAATTGTGTGGGGAGAAGATGGGGTCAACATCAAACCTGAAGTATTTTAAGTGGATACAAAATTACTGCTTTAGCATAGACAATTAAGTGTTATGTTGTGGGTAGTGGTGCTGATAGCCAACACAATCTTTCATTTGAATATGTACTTACTGCTTTTGACAACTAAAGACTCACAATTGCGGTTAGCCATAAACCGTTGTACTTTTTGATACTGCAGTACAAGAGGATTATTACAGATTATGGTCACTAATTCATAAACAGATGTATTTCTAGTTCATTTGCTCAGTATCTCTACATCCTCATTTGAAGATGTAAAAGAATCCAAAGATTCTTTCTTGCCCCTGAAGACCTAAACTGATTTCAGTAATGATCATCTACTATTGAGAAACTTGCCAAGAACAAAGCTTACCACTGCGGAGACTGCTGAAGATTACCTTTACCTTTCCTGGCCACTGATCTGAAGGCTGTCAAGTATGTGGCATGTTCTGCACTCAGAAAGGCCTAAAGAATGTGTTTGATAGAACAATACTGGCTATCTTGGAACTTCTAGTACCAAAAAAGGGCTGCAGGTATGTGCTGCTTTGAGCATCTCTCCAGGTCCCATTATACACAGCTGGTGTTAGCATGAAACTAAAAGGAATATTTAAATCGAACTGAAGATTAAAAATTAAACTTGGTTTCCGCAATAATGAAAAATGCTTTTCACCTACCCAGAGGCACTCATGTGACATAAGGTGATGGGTATATTTCCTCTCACCCTCCCAATACCAGTTAATTTACAGAAATTATGTACTGTCAGACAAGTGATCTGTACTAGATTTTATTTTGTTTCAATAAGCTTTTGTTGTTGTTTAAAAGTAAAACATCCTTGTGATGACTCTGTGGCAGACTAATTGGTTGACACTGCTGCTGGTTCCATTTGGTAATAATCTGGTGTATCATAGTATGTTTTATTGTTTTGGGGGGGAGAGGTGACATGGGTTTTTTTTAAAGCTTTTTGTTGAATTCATGAGCCAGTGTATAGCCATTAGGGGAGGAGGATGAATTGATTCCATATTCTACTTCTAGATCTAGTTTAGAAAGGGTAAACCGGTGCTCCTAGGAAGGAGTATCATAAAAGTTATAGTTTATATCTAAAATGTCTCCCCAAAATCTCAAGTATTAAGAGACAAGGTTTTGAGAAGGTGATTATGAGTATGTGTATTCATCAGTGTATTAATCCATTGATGAATTCATAGCTGAATGTCCTGTTAGGAGGTGCAATCTGGCTGGGGGAGGTGGGTCACTGGTGTTATGGCCCAGAAGGGTGTGTTCTTGTTCCCAGCTCCTGTCTTCTCTTCCTGCTTTCTGGCTCCCACAAGGGGAGCAGCTTTCCTCTGTCATGCCCTTCCACCAAGATGTTTCTGCTTTGGAGCCAGTCAGTCATGAATGGAATCTCCTGAATCATGGGCCAAATTAAACTCCTCCTCAAGCTGATATTTCAACCAGCAAGGAAAAACTGGTGAATGTAGTAAATGTCTCATTTAATAACACACTCCTTTTTGAATGTTGTCTTTTCTCTCTCTCCACTCTTTAAGTAGATTCAGCATTTGATGCAACCCATGAAAATAAGTGCAAACTGTCTTGTACCTCCTATCTTCCAGGATGCACTCTATGTGTGAATGTGATTTTCAAAGAAATTTGTTTGTCATTTGTTAATTTTTTTGTTGTTGTTGTATTGGAAGTTAATTTTTAATTTCTTTCACTGATTAAAAACAAAAGTATTTTGCTTTGTGAATACCCCAAGTATCTTGAATTTATAATTTTAAAAAATTTCCTTGTCGAAAAAAATTACTGGATGAATGAATATTTACTTAACAGCTCTATTAAGGCATAATTTTGGATGATAAAATTACTTGCTTTATCACCATAATCTATCTGTCTGTCTGTCTGTCTGTCTATCATAGCACTAGAGATCACACCTAGTGCCTTGTACATGTTAAGCAAGTGTTCTCCCATCGAAGTACCCACTCCCAGCCCACCACCATCTAATTTTAGAAAATTTTCACTATTCCCAAAAGGACCTTCCTTCATTTATAGTCACTTTCAACTTCTACCCACAGCTCCAGGCAATCAGTTTGTAATAATTTATTTTCTTCCTCCATAGATTTGCCTATTCTGGACATAGAAATGAATTCATGTGATATGAAATATTTTATGTCTGGTTTCTTTTACTTCGTGAAATATTCCTGAGATGCATTCAAATTATAGCATGCATAGGTACTTTGTGAATGTGTGCTGTGCAACTTGAATATTCCTGAGTAGTGTAACTAGATTTGTTAAAACTCTAGTAGAAGATTTTATAATTTTCTATAGGTTACTGCCTACATCAACTGAATTTGATTAAAAAGGTCAACATCTAGAGATAATAAAGAAGAATAGTGTCTGATGTCTTCCATAACCAGCTGCTCAGATTACTGGGTAAGCCACATACGTCTTGGGGTCATTTTACATTCTTGTTGCTATTTTCCCAACCACATCCAGAATGGATATTAGGTCAGATTAAGTTGCTCCATGATTGCTATTCTTGAATGGTGGCCCTGTTCTTTTGGGTACTGAGACTTTGCTTATTTGCATCAAAACTCTCTAATCTTCAGACTGTGCAAGTTCCCTAACACAATGCCCATTTCTCCACCTAGATTAACTCATTTAAATTAGCGTCTTCTAATCTGTTCATATTAGTTTTCCTTCTTTATTAATTTAGTTATGTAGTTATAGTTAGAAAAAGTAATTTACACAGATACCTTTCATGAGGTTTCTCAAGCAAATCTTTTTTGCTTTCACCTTGGAATATATGTTGAATCTGCCAAAGTGAATCTCACCTAAAATCTCTGCAGAATGAGACTTTTCTTTGTTGTTCTTTTCCAGCTCAGCCTTTTCAATAGAGGATTGCTTTGTTTAGTCAGGCCCTCATCCTCTGAAGAAAACAATACTCATGTTCTCTGCATGTGGAGAACATGAGTATTAAAATTAGACACGAAAGTGAATCTCAGTTCTATTGCTCATCATATGAGTGATTTTGGTCAAACTTTGTACGATTTTGAGCCCCAGCTTCCTCATTTATAAAGTATGTATCATATTTATCTTCTAGTTGTCAGGATTAAATAAAATGTTTGAACAATATCTGACATAGAGCACAGAGTAGATGAATAAGTGGAAGTTATGAAGTTGGTTAGCTTGACATCCTGGACTCTGACTTTAGCTCTTTTTCCCAGTTTCATGATAACTGGTTCAAGACTATTCTCAGTCTGGAACTTTTAGATTCAGTAGGCTTCTGTGATGGTGAAAATGGAGTTTCAACTTGATTGATTTTGGATATCCTACTTGCAGACTAGTGAGACACACTTCTAGCTGGGCCTGTGTGGGTCATCAAGGTGTGAGTGGGGGAGTTATCTCTCTGATATCTTTCCTCCTCCACTCTGGCATTTGTTTCCTGATCTATTTCCTACTACCATCAACTAAGAATCCTTCTCCACCACAGCATTCTGCCATGGTGTTTCTGCCTTGGAGCCAGGTGACTCTGGACAAAAACCGTGAGCCAAATTTAAGCTGTTGTCTTTTAAATTGTAGGTATCGGATACTGTGTCTAGCATGGGAAAGTTGACTAATAGAAAAAAAATTGATGCCTGTCTTAGATACTTTTTTCTCATTGCTGAGACAGAATACTGGACTCCCAAAATTAGGGAAGGAAAGGTTTATTTATTACAGTTCTTGGAGATTTCAGTCCATATTCAGCTAGCTGCAAGGCAGGGTGGCATGGGAGGACAGCCATTCATTGTGGCTGCAAAACTGCAAGGCACAAACCCACAAGAGAGAAAACAGCCTTCTTCTCGCCCTTGTATCATATTTTGGCTCCACCCCTGAGCAGGTGCAGACCTCACATTGCCAATCCCAGCATTAGACAACAAACCAATCACGTAAGCTAGACTCAGCTGCGTCCATGCCATCATTACATGAAACTTGGTGGGGCCATAGGAATATAACCATAACAGTACCAGAGAAGTGAGGTCTTTTCTGTCACTACACTTGACAATGTGGTTTGGGAGCTTTTGGAACTGGTTTGCAGGAGAAATTTTGGAATATTTGAAGATGCCAGCTAGAGAAGTCCTAGAATGCTAGAAACAGAACTTGATGGGTGATTCTGTTCAGAGCTCAGAAGACCAGAATGGTGACAGGAATATGGATAGCAAAAGCCAGGACCAGGAAGTTTTAGTTGGGGAAAAAAATTCCATTGCCATTTATACCAGAGGCTATGTGTGCTATTCCCTGGAAGAAAATTGGTCTACATTTTGCCTATGTCTTGATAATTCATGGGAAACTGAGATTAAGAGCAGTGGACTAATTACTCTGGTGGAGAAATTTCAAGGCAGCCTAATATTTGGGCTATGGCATGAGTACTTCTGAATTTTTTTAGACAAATGTATAATAAGATTCAGGGGCAAATGGCAGAATACATAAATTTGAAAAACTTAAATTTTGACTAAAAAGAACCACATATAAAATTGAAGTCAAAGGATATATAGCTGTTAAAGATATTAGAGCCATTTAAAAGAAACTAAGCCATTAAAAAAACTAAATACTTTGTACAGAAACACAAACAAAGATGTTTTGAGGGCATCTCAAGAATCATCATGAACTCACTGACTGCAGACTCAAGGGTGCAAAACTGTCAGTTCTTCTTTTAAGAAGAGACTTCTGAGATCCCTGCTCAAGAAGAGCCCTCTAGGGAATTGGTTCCCCAGGATTTATTTCACCATATTCATTCTGGCACTCACTTCATCCATGATTCAAAGTAACCTAGCTACTTCTTCCCCTGACAGCAGACATTGGTGTCCATCACATAATGCTGGTTTAACTGCATGTAGAATGCCAGAGTTGTTGAATCAGGAAAGCTTCCACCCAGATTTCAAAAGAAGTCCTGGAAGACCAGTCAAGTATCCCCTGAAAGGACAGTGCATAAAGATATGAGAATGAAACCAAAGGTGCAGTGAAGTCAGATTTCAGGAAGGTAGAATGTCATCGGAGGAAAATTGCAGGCTATGATACAGCCATTCCAAGAAAGACACTGTGGGCTTCAACAAGCAAGGTCATAATGACAGGGTTGCCCAATCCCTTTGGAAATCCCTTTACGACTACATGCCCTGGATGCCAGATATGGAGTTATAGGACTTAACGTTTGCTCTTCTGTGGTTTGGTCTTGTTCTAATCCAATTCTTTTCTATCTTCTCTCCCTCCTCATTGTGATAAGAATTTCCACCTCATGCCATTGTACTTTATGATTATGTAACTTGGTTTTAATTTTTATAGAGCTCACTGCTAAGGGTTTGCCTAGAATCTCAGAAGAGACTATGACTTTTGAATAATGCCAGAAATTATGAGACTTTAGACAGGGGATTATTGTGTTCTGGTTGTATGTGAAATAATTATATTAGGTGGAATTACAGACTTGTTACTATCTTTACTTGGAGATTAAGTGTGGTTTAAGGAAATGTGTAGCAAGTTGAAAAGGAGTGGGATATAGTAGTTAGAGTAGAGTTCAACTTGACTGGCTTTGGAATCTTGATTATCCCTAGGGTTTGGTGAAGCACACTTCTTGGTATGTCTGGGTAAGTTATGGAGGTATAGTCTTGAGGTCTGTGTTTTGTCTCTTGCCACTTATGCTCTGGCACTATTCTGTTCTGTTTCCCAGCTGCCATGATGCTTCTGCCTTGGACTAAAACTATCAACTAAATTAAGCCTCTTCTCCTTTAAATTGTGGGTGTTGGATATTATGTCTTGCAATTGGAAGGCTGAAAAATGAAGCCGCCAAACCCAGAACGATCATAATTAGAAATTGCAATGGTAGGTTCAGTCAGTCACACAGAATTTGTAGAGAGTTAGAACTTGTTTAACACCTATTTGAGTCCTCCATTAGCAGTGTCTCTGAACAGTCTTTTGCAACTTGCTGAAGTCTTCTAATTATAGCTGGCTTCACAAGAAGGAACTTGTGCATTCTTACAGGGAACAACACTCAGAAGGGGACTGAGCTTGGTTTAACGCCCTGCTGTTGCTATCTTGAAATTCCTAATAATTTTAACTTTAAACTTCTTTTGTAAGTGAAATCTAAGAGGCCAGTAACCTGTGCACGAGTTGAGGGTGGTAGCTGCAATGTGCACACTGATGGTTTGCAAAGAGCATGTGTAATACCGCGTGACTACAGAGTTCACAAGGACTCAAGGAAAATACCAAGCATGTGTATAACACCAATGACTGATGACTTCAAGAAACTGCACTTTCTATTTTAAAAAAAAAATTTGTTTCTCATTCAAAGACAATGATATTCTAAGAAACATGGGCAATGAAGGAACATTTTCTCTGTCCTTTCTTTTGTTAACCTCTATCTATGAGCTAATCACTTACGATAAAGATAACACAGAAAGAGTGGCTTTACCTTCAGTCCTTCTATATTCATCAATAAACCAAAATGTTGCCTTAATGTATACATTATTAATAAATGAAGTCAAAACATTTTCATCTTTTTTTTTGTTTTTCAATTTTTCCATTGTTCTGATAAGAACAAAATGCTTATGTGTATACAAGCTATAAAATAGGAATTGTGTAATATTGGTAATTTCACATATTAATTAAATTTTCTTACATTTTCAAGTAAGGTTGGCATTGGAAAACATAAAGGTAAATAGGAATACTCATGCTGGTAATGTAAAATTTTTTCTTTTCTTGGGGTGACATTAAATAGTGAGCAAAAAAAACTTTGATAAGTTGAGAGACAGCCATAAGGAAAGGAGAAAGCTTTACATTTTAGTATCTTTAATGGTACTTTTGTTATTTGCTTTTCAAACAAAAAGTCCTAGATTTTCATTTTGTACCAGCTCTGTAAACTGTGTAGTCAGTTTCCCCATCTAATTCTGTTCTTTTTTCTGTAGTCGCTGACCAGTTTGCTGTGCAGAACTATGAGTTCTTTAACAAATGTATTCCCAGGGAAGGAGAATCCTCTGCTGATGAGCTGACTTCCTTTTCTGATGAAGATCTTCATTTTTAAAACAGAAAATTATAGAAGCTAAATGATTTGAGGCTTTTCCACTGCCCACCCAGGTCATGTAAATGTTTGAGGTTTTATTTTTCCATACCCTCTGGGAAGTCCAATGACCAACACACTTTTGCATAAACATAAATGATATATTTATCTTTGGGTTCCTCTTTCTGTGGCTTTTAAATTAACATTTGGGTGGTGGCTCTTTTTACATCTTACCTCAAGTTCATACTCAGCTTTTCAATTTGTATTAACTATGACCTGCAAGACATCGGGATGGACCTGTTGTGAAAGGAAGGATGATGATGTGTACAGAGGTATCACAACACGTGTGAGCTGGAAGGACCATAGAGATTGCACAGCTAAACATTCTAACTTCACTCAAGAGTAAGGACAAGGAATTGTCAAAATATAACAATTACAAAATGTAAAATGCAATAAAAATAAGCAATCAGACTACAAAGTGATGGGCTGAGAGAAAGTAAACAGAATACTGAAGCTTCAAGAAATTGTTTTGAGACCAGATTTGGAACACACATTTTGGTGAATAAAATGCATCATTCAGAGAAACTGACAAAGTTAGGAGGAACTGAGACTGTGCCTGCGGAGGAGCTTTTGGATTATGCTGCCAATCTATCTCTATTTGTTCTAGTTGCCCGAGACAAATTTCTGATATCTTAAACTCATCCCTTCAGTTGAATGCTTTCACTGAGCTTCCTACAAAACAAGTTTTGTGCCCCTTCCCTCTAATACATCGGTGGCTCTGCACACCTCTATCTATCGTAGATGACAGTGACAGCATCTGTCACTTCTTGTCACCAACCAGTCTCTCCTAACTTGGTTATCTTTTACACAGCCACACAAGGACCTAACTGAAGAGCAAATCTGTGTATGTTGTTGATTTAAAATTTCAGTGACTCTTTGCAGTCACAAGACAAAGATCTTGAGTACAGAGCCAAGGTTTACTGGGTTCTCACCCTTTCCAATCTGATGAATTTTCCATTAAAGATAATTTTATTCTGCAAATATACTACTGATTTGTTTGTAATTTTCTGAACACAGTCTGCTGTTTTGTATCTCTGCACATATTCTAGCTCATTCTAAAGCCTTTCTCTGCTTTCCCTAGCCCATCTTCTCTGTGTCTAGTTTCCCAGCTGTTTTCTTTTCTTCCTCTTTCTGTTCCACACTGTTCTCTCCTTCCTCCTGATTCTGATACTTAACATTTATTAAATATTTACTGCCTGTTAGGCATTGTGCTTCAGACTTTACACATTTGATCCTCACAACAAATTTCTGAATTTGGTTTAATTAAATTCTACTGTTATTCTCATATTCAGAACTGGAAGATAGGTCACAGAGTTTGAATAACTTAACTAAAGTCATATATCTATTGAGCTAGGGGTGTGGCTCAGTGGCACAGCACTTGTCTGGCAAGCACAAGGTCCTGAGTTCAATTCCTGGAACCCACCCAAAAAAAGTGAAAACAAAAAAGATAAAATCATATACCTACTAATCATAACATAGATTTGCATTCAGTTTTCCCTGGTTCCACATGCCAACACTTTCTTGTGTGCTACGTATTTCCAGGAAAATGTCACTAAAAATTTTCTTTGGTTGAGTGTGGTAGTAACTGGCTAAAATGCTGACAAAACCTGTGCCCTTTGTTTCCTGGGTCAGAGCTGTACTATTTTCCCCATTTCCTGAATCAGGAAAGGAACTGTGACTGAGTTTTGACTGATGAAATGTAAGAGGAATGAACACATGTCATCTGAGGACTGGCCCCTAAAAACGTCTCCTGAGTCATCTTTCATGCCGTCTCCTGCAGAAGAGTTGAAACCTGGATATGGTGGCACTGTGAGATGCAAGGAACCTGGGTTCCTGAATGATTTTTTGGAGAAGAACCTTGCTCTTCAGTCTGAGTGCAAGCAATGGTGTTTTATTTTAGAGAGCTCCTGAGATACATGGGATCACCTGTTACAACTATTAATGTTTTCTTCCCCAAGAAAGAGGCTTACTGCATTTTAATACTACTTACATATTATATGGAAATTCCCTTTTTATGTATCTATTTCTTCTAGTACATTACTTTGGAAACTTCTTAAGGAGCGACATATTTTTCAAACCAGTCTTTGTGTTTGGTATGCTAAGTGCTCGAGAGATGTCTGTTGACCCTCAAAACGTGAGTGAGATAATACTAACAATTAATATATATTGAGTGCTTTTATGAGAGAGACATTTTGCAGCACTTACATTCAATGAAAAATATATATCCACCAAAATATATATTAGCCAAAATATATGTTCCAAATATGCTCTCAAAACAATTGCTAGAAACTTAACCATTCTTTTTGCTTTCTTTTGTTCCATCACTTTGTAGTAATGAATTCCCCAGGACCAGATGACAGAGGAGGAAAATAAAATCTACCCTGTGTAAATATACCAGCATTAGCTGGAAGTAACTATGCACCACTGTAACTCCATGTAGCTCCTAGAGGGCTGTGAAGAAAAGGTATAGTTCCAGCAGGCCACATTGCCTGGAAGATAATTCTCTGGATGAACCCAAACAGAATATGAGAATTACTTCTGTCTTACAAGAATACTAAGCCAATGCTTTCTGGCACAGAAGATCTCAACTTGCAGAATGACATGAAAACTTGCCCTGGATGAATATCAGGCTGCCTTTTCCCCACCTACTCTAGTGATTGCTTGAAGGGCTCACATATTAAGGTGCAGAGGTTATAGGTATGGGTTCAGTTAGACAAGCATCTGCTCACTGTTCTCACTCTGACAACTGCTAAGTGTCCAACCTGACAGATATTGACTGAACCTGAGCCTTTTCTAGAACTGGACTCCCAGAGAGCAGTTTGACATGTGTCAGCAGATTGTTTACATAGGGCCCCTTCCATCATGGAAAGAGCAAGTACCCTCCTCATTAAAATACATCATTCTTTCATTCAAAAGTATGTATTATGCACCTATAATGCACCAGGCACAGTTCTAGGTGCTTGGGATAAATTAGTAAACAAAAAAGACAAAAATTGTTCTTGGACCAACTCTCCATAATGAACACAATCATTATGTGTTATAAACATGTAGTAATAAAATATTTTAGGTCACATAAATCAAAAGATATGATTTTTAAGAAGTGGAGTTGATAGTTGATTCTTAGGTAACACACAAATATTTAGTTGCTTATAGTAACAAAACTTACTGTTTTGGTAAGGTCTCTCAATGTAACCCAAGCTGGCCTTAAACTTATAACCTTCCTGCCTCAGCTTCCTGCTAGGATTCAGATCTTCTTATTCTCATATATTAAAAATAAAACATATTGAAGAACTGAGTGTTTGCCTCCTATTGTCTAATGTTCATCAGTTTTTAAAATCAGACACTTCTGGAAATAGTATTAACTTTTCCAAGCAGGAAGTCATGCATATAACTTATGAACTAAGCAAGAAGGAATCAAGAAAAATCTGATAGAAATATCAAAGAAAGAAATTTTCCAAAGGAGTGATATACAACAAACACAATAAAGAAACAAATTTTATATTTGCAAGTGATAAATGCTAGGGACAAAAAGTAAAGCAGGGGAATAAAGATTGAATATGCTGAAGATGGAAGAAAGTAATTTCAAAATGTACATGGGATGCAGGGCAGATAACAAGACTTTGATGGGTAAACAGGTGGAAAAGCTTTTTAAGCAGAAGGAACAGCAATGCAAGTCTCAGAGGGCATTTGCCAGATGTGTGCAAGAGTCAGTAAGGACATCAGTGTCTGAACTCTTGTGACAAGGGGAGATGGTGAATGAGATTGGAGAGGGCATGGGGAGACCAACTGGGTAGAGCCTTGTGGAAGCTTAAGGACTTTGGTTTTTACCATGCAGGGATATGAGTCACTTCAG
>RJWM01038771.1:0-16382 GCA_004363535.1 Dasyprocta punctata | reverse complement strand
CAAAGGCACAAGATAAACATTACCATACCAAAAATTACAAATGGGAATACAAAGCATTGGAACCAAAGCAAGTCCAAAATCCAGCAGGGCAAACATTAAGTCCTGGAGTTCTACACTCAGCATCTGAAGCAATCTGGTTGCAAGCTCCAAAAGGCAGCACTTCCAGGGGCTTTAACTCCCTTACAGAACAGCCTAAGCCATTCCAGGACCACTCTTTCAGGCAACATCTCCAAACCTTTCCAAACTCTTCCCACAAGAGCCTGGCCTTTACTGGCAGGTTTTCTATCAGACTTCTGGTCTTCTGAGCTCTGACTAGGAATCTCCCATACAGGACAACCTAAACTATTCCAGCTCTATGCATTTAGGCAACATCTCTGAAGCTTTCTAAACTCTTCCCACAAGTCATTTCCAAAGGCTCTTGAACCACATGGTCAGGTTTAGTTACAGTAACAACCCCACTCCACTGGTGCCAAATTCTGTCTTTGTTACTTTTCATTCATTGCTGTGACAGAATACCTGTCACCCAAAATTAAAGAAGGAAAGATTTTGCTCTTACAGTTCTTGGGGGTTTCAGTCCATATGGAATTGGCTCTAAGGCAGCATGGTATGGTGAGGCCACCATTCATGGCAGCTGCCAAACAGCAAGGTACCAGTGAGTGAGAGAGAGCAAGAGAGAGAGAAGACATGCATTCCTCCTGACCTTACTCTGCATGTTGGCTCCACCCCTGGGTGGGTGTAGAACTAACATTGCCAATCCCAGTGCTAGGTAGCAAGTCAATCACAAATGCCAGACTCAGCCCCTTCCAAATTACATGAGACCTTGGGGGGACACAGGATCAAACCAATACAGTGACCTTTTTCTCTTTTGAACATTCTTGGTTTGAAGTTCACATTGTCTGCAAGCAGAATAGCTACCCGTGGTTGTTTTAGGTTCCTGTTGCATGGAGTATTGTTTTCCATCCTTTGAATTACCTTTTGGGTTAGATGAGTTTCTTGTATACAGCATATGGTTAGATGCTGTTTCTTGATCCATTCTGCTAGTTGGTTTCTTTTAATTGGTGAATTGAGGCCATTTATATTAGTGGTTATAGCTGATATATATTGGCTTATTTTTGTCATATTATCTTTCTGTTGTTGTTTCTTTACCTTTCCTCTCTGTTCAATTGTTTGCCTTGCCTAGTGTTTTTTTCTGTTGGTGTTCTAGAAGTCCTAGTTATTTTTATGTCTCTCTAGAATATCTTTCAGTATTCTTTGCACGGTTGGTTTGGTGGTCATGAAGTTCTTCAGCTGTACTTCATCAGGGAAGTATCTTTTATCTCCACCAATTTTGAAGAGTTTTGCAGGGTACATCAATCTGGGTTAGAAGGCATTTTCCTTTAGGACTGGAAGTACCTCACTCCATGCTCTTCTTGATTTTGTTGTGTGTATTGAGAAGTCTGGTGCTATTCTGTTGGACTTTTCCCTGTAGATGATCTGTCTTTTTTTCTAACAGCTTTTAATATTCTGTTCTTATGTTGAATTTCTGGGTTGCTGATTATTATATGTCTGGTTGTAGATTCATTTTGGTTATGGCTAATTGGAGTTCTATGTGCTTCACCTCTCTGTATGTCAGTTTCCTTTCCCATATTTGGGAAAATTTTATCTATTATTTCTGTAGTCATTTGATATCATTTGTGTTGTCACCTCCTTTTTCATTTACACCTACCAATACTATATTGTTTTTCTTAGCATCATCTTCCAACTGTTGAATTGTTACTTCCTGATTCCTTGTTATTTTAAAAAGATCTTTCCTTTCCTGTTCACTTGCTTCAATCTTGTCTTATAGGTTTGCAAGCCTATCTTCACATTCACTGGGGCAAATTTGCCAACTTTCAATGGAGTTTTTTATTTCCTGGATATCTCTTTGTATCTGTTTCAAGCATTCTGTCTGTTTTTTATATTGTTCATTCATCTTTGTATCTTTTGGCAGTGCTCCTCAATTTTTTTAAACTATGTCTTCTTTAGCTGTTTCAGCATTTCTTTTATTACCTTCATCATGTCTTCTTTTACCTGGGAGATTATTTCTGATCTGAGTTCCTTTACAGCCTCATGGAGTTCTTTCTTTATTTCTGTTGCTATCATTTCAGAAGTTTCAGGTGTATGGCTTACATTTCCTTCTATATCCATGTCTCCTAGGCTTGCTTGGGATGTGCTGGAGGTTTCAGATTGCATTTTTCTCTTGCATTTTGCCATTTTCCTACATTCCTCAGGAGAAGCTGAATGCAAGGTTTCAGTTGCTTCCTGGGTTGAGGATATGTGTTCTTACCCCTGGAAGTTTCCCCAGTTCAGTCGGGGTCATTAGTCAGGCCTTACCAAGACCCTAGTGGCACTCAAAGGATTCTCAAATGTGAGGAGTATGCTGGGTGGGCCTTCAGCACACCCCACATGGCCCTCTGAAGCTCCCCGCTTAGTTGAGGTTGCTGGACACGACTCTACCAAGTTCTGAGTGGAATGCCAAGGCTGAAGAGCTAGATGGAGTATGCTATGCCACACGGTGCACCAAAGCTCCCCAGCTGCTTGGGGTCACTGGACATGGCCCTACTTAGTTCCAAGCAAGGTGCTGGGCTTGCACAGCTCAATGGGGTTCACTGTGCAGGGCTTTGGCTTGCACAACTGAGTGCAGGTGGTTCCCCTGCCACGCAGGGTCACTGGACGGGGTCCAACCAGGCCCTTATGGAACTGACCCCAGCTGATTGGGTGCCCTGGTCAGAGCCCTACCAGGTTCCAGTTGAGCTGCTGAGCTTGCACGGCTGTCTGAGGTTTGCTGTGCAGGTCTTTGGCTCACGCTACTAAGCGCAGGTTGTTCCCCTCCAAGTCCATTCTCCGTGAATCATCAGAATAATCTTATAAATGTGAATTAGAACATGCTACCTCAAAGTGCTCAATGCTTGATTATCATACTAAGGCACAATTAATTTATGGTCACCCAAGTGGGAATGTTCAACTGAACTGAGTCGCTGTAGTTCTGGGTATGGAAGATCCATCTGAAGATTGTTGCCAGAATGGCATAAAAGGAGAAGAGTAGAGGAAGAATGTATGCTGTTGATTTTCCTGAAGAAGCTGCTTTTTAGTTGTTTTTCTTCAAAGGAGCTTTGTCTGCTCTCTTCCTTTGGGAGAACTTCAATCCTCACCTTCATCTTGGCTCTGGTGCAAGTCCCTCATACTTCTGGCCAGATCCTTCATGCTGCTGATGCAGACTGTTTAGCTTTTACCACTGGCCCTTGGTCCTTTCCAGTGTAGATCCTTGACACAGACATAACATGAGACATTTCCATGGACGCTAGAGGCTTCTGTCTAGACTTATAGGGACGTTGGATCTTTTAGGTCTCCAGCCTGCTGACACGTTTGCACTTTTCTACATCTGATCCTAGTAGGCAGAGATCAAGTTCAAAATTCATAAAGAAAATATTTGTCTGTGCATGTTCAGAGCTCTGATTATGATCTGCTCAGCAGTACCACTCACTTCTTTGTTTTCCTTGTAAGGCTCCAAATTTACATGTCAGATAGTCTGTTTTTCATGTTTTCTCCCACTTCAGTCCACTTGCCTATCTAGCTTTCATCATCTTTGAGTTTTATACATGATGGTTTTAAGAAAACTTTCTACCCACTAAACTAGAATACATTTTGCTATATATCTGCATATTCATCTCTATTTCTCTTTTGATAAGAGTTAATCACATTTACAAAGATTTATTTAATTTTTCCACTTTGCTTTTTAGATCCATGCTCACAGGGCCATGTATTTTTGCTCATTAATCAAACATCTTTGCAATTCTTTATGGCTAAGTATGCAATAGTTGTAGATCAGATTTTTTTAAGGAAATCACACACTTATCAAAAAGCAAAGTAGGCAGAGATATTAATTTATTTGGCCATCAAAATGCTTTGTTCCATATATTTATATTTAACAAATCTATCTGATACCAAGCTACAGTATTTCATTCATTCATTGAGAAATAGTTTCCTAATGCAAGAAGAAGTGATACTTTTTTCCTTTATTCTGTGCCGATAAAACAAATTCATTCATTTGCAAGTAAACTCATTCATTCATTCATTCACTCAACATTTTTGATCACCAAATGTCAAAAGTCAGACAGTGGAACTGGTGGCTTATCCCTGTATTAGTGCATATTGAGTCTTATTTTTACATAGCTCTTTGTAGAGTAGAGAGATTAATCAGTGAAAAATAATTGCTATATGTTTTATAATATCTCTAATAAAAGCAAGCATGGGAGGTCTTTCATTTACCATTAGTTGTTCTAACATTATGGATACATAGAGGATTTTTTCCAGGAGCTTAGTTTTTGCACTCATTGTATTGACAGGTTAGGTACAGAATCATAAAAAATTGAAGAAAGAAATCCTGAGATAACACAGTAAGCTAGATTTGCTTGCCTCATACTAACCCTATCAAATTCATATCATGCTTAACAACTGTCCTCATCATTTGATTTTCTTTCCACCCCTGAATATTAGGAATATTATTCTCTACTTTATTATCTACCCAGTCTCATATAGAGTAAGTTTATCTCTTACACAAGAGAACATTCAAGAACTGCATATGGTAGAGATACAATATTTAGATGTTCACATGAGTGTGTATATGTACCAAAAAACTCATGAAATTTTTAACTAATTTACATTGTGTAAGAAAGCATTATTTTCAACAGCATATAAGTTCTTAAACAATTACTTTCTCAGTGGAAATTAATATAAATACAAAACTTTAACGTTGTTTAAAATAGAAACTTCAAGTTATTTACATGGCATTACTTTGAAGAGCTATATTTCCTGAGGTATTCTGGGAACATTGGTTTATTTTCTGACAGAATGTTTCCCATGATAAGTTTCTGTGATCTTAACCCAACCTAACATCGACTTGCCTTTTTGCCTACAACTAAACATTGAGTTGACATCTTCATTGAATATACAGTAATACCGAGATGATCTCTTTAGGGATTACAGCTAATTTAGAACCCATTAGTATGTACACATATTTTACAGTGTTCAGCTAAATGTGCAGTTTTGTGAATGAGTCTACAGTGAATCATCTGTTGTACTGTTCCAGTTACCCAGCTCTGTTTGCTTTTTCCAGGCCTATGCAAATGTCTGTAAGAACAACACATTGTCTTATTACTCCTTTATTTACATTCTTTTGTAGGAGATATCTATCTATCTATACATATATATATATATATATATCATCTGTATATCTATCTATATACTGTGTAGTTGTATATATTTGCAAAAATAAAAGTACTTAGGGGTCAGTCTTCTGTTAGCCTTTTTAGATATGTACTTAAAAGTTTAATGTAAGTTACTGATGAGATAATAACTGCAAATTTGTAGTTCCATTTGAAAATATGGAAGTGAAATTCTTAATACATTCATCTGGATAATAATAATACATGGTATCTAGGTACTTACATGCATGTGCATTTTGCGTGTTAGCTTCCATAGTTTGGAAATGGTTTGAGTATTCTCCCAAAGGTTTATGTGTTACATTTTTGATCCTCAAGGTGAGGCTATTGGGAATGGTGGAAACTTTAAGAGGAGCCTAGAGGGAAGTCCTTAGGTTATAGGTGGTGTGTCCTTGAGAAGGATGAAGGTACTCATGCAATGTCTTGGTAGTTCTCACAAGAGCATTGGTATAAAAGCAAATAGGGTCCTCCCTTTCTGTTTGACTTCATTTGACCTTATGAAGCTTCCTTCTGCAGTACATGTGCTCTTGTCATAATGCAACATCATCTGCCATTAGGCCTTCACCAGAAGCAGAGCCAGTGAGGTTACCTGATCTTAAACTTTGACCCTCCAAATTGTGAAGTAATAAACCTCTTTTCTTCATAAGTAGCCTGCCTTAGGTATTTCATTCTAACACAAGATAGAAAATAATGCTTAAATTTTAACTAGTTTTCATTAAGTAAAAAATATTACTTATTTTGTGAACCTTTATTAATTTTCATTATTCAGTAACTTTTCATTATCTCATACTTTATTCCTCAAACAAACATATACTTGCACAAGATTGTTTCAACTACTTTCTCAAAAACTGGCAATCTGTGTGAATCAAGAAAAATATGAAAGCTGGTTTATTTTCTAATGCAAAAAACAGACCTCTACATAGGAATTGCAAATTGAGATAAGCACATAGGTTGGAGTAGATGTGCTTTTTAAAAAATTAAAGTTATCTATTGGATAATTTGGAAAATTTTCTTGAAATGTGGGTATTTAAGATAAAAATTAGAAGACAAGAAGCATCCAGCTGAGTGAAGAGTAAGGGTATAAGTTTTTCTGTTTAAGGAAAGAGCATGTGCAATTGGGTCCTGAATTGGGACCTTTTTTTCACAGTACTGGGACTGGACCTGACTTACATCATCAACTCTCTTGTTTATTTTGAGACAGATTCTCATTAGGTTGACCAGCTGGCACTCAAACTTGTGATCTTTCAGCCTTAGTTTAACAAGTACTGGGATTAGAGGAAATCACCACCATGCCTGGCTGATAATTTCTTTTAAAATATTAAATGAACTGAAAGAACAGTAGTGTGCCTGTCTATCAGAATTATCAAATACTTGAAGTGAAAATGAAGAAATAGGTTAAATGAAGTCATATAGTGGTTTTTTTTTTGTATTTTAAAACGAAAAAGAACAAAAATGATGATACAGACTTTCAGATCAACATAATAGATTACAGTGGTTAATATATTACCTATTGTTATCTTCAAAGTAGCTGCTCAGATTATAAGTTATAAGCATGAAAAATGATCAAAGAATGAAAGCACAAATTGTTCCTTTTGATGAACTAACAGAGATTAGTAGTATAATTATCTATCATATAATAAGCATATATATATATATATATATATATAGTCTTTTCCCTTTTTTGTTTTCTCCTTTCCTTCATCCTAGTTGTTCTTTCCTTTTGAGCAGTTTCTTCCCCTTTCACTTTCACAGCATCTGTTGTACATTTTGGATCCTATTTATTCTTTCAGTTTTTTACAGTAGGGAAAGAGTATGATGTTTACATGTGTGAATCTGACTTATTTCACTTATGAGTATTGTCTCAAGTTGCATCTAATTACCTATAAAAGCATTGAGTTTATTCTTCTTTATTGCTGAGTAGTACTCCATTGTAAAAAAAAAAAACAAACCCATCTTTTTTATCCACTCCAAGATTTATGGCATTTGATTTGTTTCCAAGATTTAGCTGTTAAAAATTGGGCTTCTATAAACATGGGTGCAAATATATTGCTGTGGTATGATATTCTTAATTCTTTCAGAAAAATATCCAGAAGGAGAATAGCTGTATCAAATGGGACCTTCAAAGCTAGATTTTAGAGGAATCTTCACACTGATTTCCACAGTGGTTGTACCAGTCTGCACTTTCACCAACAGTGAAGAGGGGTTCTTTTTTCCTCACAACCCCACCAGCATTTGGTATTGGTTGATTTCTTGATGGTAGTCATTCTTTCTGTAGTGAGATGGAATCTCTGTGTTATTTTAATTTGCATTTCTCAAATGACCAGTGATGTTGAACATTTTTGCACGTATTTATTTTTCATTTGTGTTTCTCAACTAAGAAGTGTGTAGTCATATAGTATTTTGAGTGCATTTGAAAAGCATCATTTATTCTAAAAACACTGGAATATCATTTCAGCAAGGAAATAGCATCAGGCAATTGAAAGATCACCCTTGTTTTGGGGGAAAGAAATGGAAGAAGAAACAAGCAAAAGTGAGAAAACTAGGTAGGAAGATAATGTGGGGACACAGAAAAGATGATGGGTGTCACTACATTAAAAGGATAGCAATGAAGCATACCTTAGAAAAATTGAAGATACATTAATGAGATAATAATTAAAGAAAATTTTGATAAACTGTAAGAAGAGCAAAAAATAAAAGAAGATTCAAAAACGATACCTGGGGATATAGCTTAGTGGCATATGCACCTGCCTGGCAAGCTTGTGGTCATGAGTCTGATCCCCAGTACCAAAAAACAAACAAACAAAAAGATTACTACATTTCTGACTATAGCAATTATGAGGAAGGTAGTATATTCTGACTAAGAAATTAATACTGACATACTGGGAAGTTGAGAGGTGAATTTGCAATTCTTTAAGTGAAGAAATTAAAAGATACTGGGGATTTGGCTCAGTGGCTTAGCCTGCCTGGCAGGGAGGAGGTTGTGAGTTCAATCCCTAGTACCAAAAAAATATATAAATAAATAAAAAATAAAAGATATTGTGAAATAAATTATTTAATTTTGAGCAGTGTACATTTGAAAAATATTCTGCTCAATTGAGGACGTCAAATTAAACTATGTGGATGGGCATTCTTGTAACACAAAGAAGAATATT
The DNA here is from genome assembly GCA_004363535.1 of Dasyprocta punctata. Classification (NCBI taxonomy): domain Eukaryota; kingdom Metazoa; phylum Chordata; class Mammalia; order Rodentia; family Dasyproctidae; genus Dasyprocta; species Dasyprocta punctata. The sequence goes on along the minus strand of RJWM01038771.1, from coordinate 7,990 downwards.
TAGTTCAATGATTTGGAAGATATTGGCAAACAGTTTTAAGAAGAGGTATGCTAATAGAGAGGTAGAGAATCAAAGCAAAAAGAAAACATATTTTGAGACTAGACAGAAAAAAAGTGATCTAGTGTATAGCAGTGCTTGGAATATCAGCACAAAATTATAGTAGAAAACTTAACCAATTAGAATCTGATAGTATTTTCTTCATTTCCTAGGCTACTCAAGGACCTTAGAACATTGAAATGTGTGTGTATAATTTTCTACATTTTAAAAATTATATATTTATAATATATGTTATATATTCATAATATATTACATATATTTGCATAATATATTTGTATTTTATATATATGTATATAATTTCTCTTCTCCTGTTTTTCTCTTTTTATTTCATGTGAGAATATTTTTCTTCTACTAGATGTACTCCTTTTATATAACATAGTGTCAGTTGGTGACAGAATTTTCCAAATGCCTGTTGAACAATGAATCTTAATTTCATTTTCAGGAAGATATGAACACAGACATTCTTTTTGACAGTCATTTTATTTCCGCTCATACATTAGAAGAGTCATTTCCATTTCTTCACTCTTGGCAATTTTTATTATTGGTTTTACTATTGCTACTTGAAGGTAATGTGTTTGTTTTTACTAGCTGTTAGGATATTTCCAATTTTGGAATATTATACATACGGACATTCTACAACTTCTTGTATTTGTGGCTTAATATCTTTTGTCATTTTGTAAAAATGTCAACTCTTACCTCTTCGAATATTGAATCACTCCGTTTTTCCATTTTGCGTCATTGTATTGGAACATTTTACCGCTATGCAGATGCTTCTTACTCTATTTTCCATATTTATGACTTTTTAGGTCTCCTGGTTTTAGTCTTTGTTTTCCTATTTACTTGTTTCTTTTTTTCATTTTTCCTTTTTTAAGTTTTAAAAAATATATTTTAATTTATTACTACATTTGTGTAATACATAATGTTTACATTCTTAATTGGAAGTTGGTATATGTACATAACACATCTTAATTCATTTTCTCAACCCCTTTCTCTTCCCTCCCTCTCCTATCCACCCATCTCTTGATTTCCTTTCTTTGGTTGTTTTTTTTTTTTGTTTGTTTGTTTGTTTGTTTTTAGCTTGAGCTAACACTGAATTGGATTGACTCATCAAATCCACACAAATCAGTTATCATAACCAGAATCAATTGCTATTCATTACTTCATGAATGCATTTAATCAGAAGGCCTAAATAAAGCTGAGAGTGTTCTGAGACCCAAGTGATGGTTTATACTGATGATGGCTCCTTAATATATCAGACACGACTCTGTGGTTTAAAATAGTCTCAAGAAAAGATAGCACGCAGCTGAGCTATTATGTTTATTCTTGTTAAAGTCTATATAAAACAATTTAAAGATGGTTGCAGTGATGACATTGTTGCATAGTTAGCAGTTTGTTCTGAAATGACTGTTTATCTACTTGATACTTTTCTTAAATTACAATTATCCATTTTAAATATCATTTTATTTTATTTATAAATAATATTTTGTTTATAAATCCATTATTACAGTCTTCATTGTAATCTTTTCATTACATTTTCTGTTTTCACTAACATTTCTTTGCTTAGGTCGATACAAATGCAGCCAAATAGAACATGTCCCAAAAGTGTGGTCAGTTTAATTTGCCACAATTAACATGTAAATGACCATGGATTTAGAAATTATTAGAATGTGAAACTTTTGTAGACTTTTAGAAGATCCAGTGTGTCAATTTAAGTTAATATTTCAAAAATAATATATGTGAGAAGTGAATTAAGAACAGTTAACAATATAAGTAACAAAAATGACTTTATTTTAAAATAATCTTGGAAAAAATTCTGTTTTTCATTTATGTCAATTTAATTTAGATTTCTGAATATTTTGAGGTTAATTCTCAAACATACCAATATGTCCTCATGTTTTTTCATCAACGTATATATATTATTCTCAAAATTGCTACAAAATTTTACTTTGCTATTTTAACAATTTCAAAAATTATATCAGACTTTTCTGAAGAGGAGAATTTTCTGGTATCAAAAATACTCAAAACTCTTAGAGGAAGATTCTGAAGATAATTCCCAAAGAGGAATGTAGAAATTTATACTGAAGGTAAAATTTTGAAACGAAACCAAAGCTTCAGTATGTGGACAAGAAATAATATATTAGATATAATTTTGTTATTTTTTAAAAGTCCAACAACATAGCAATATAACTTTATGTTACTTTTAACTTACCTTTCTTATTATCAACCCAAAGAAGATTCTAATATTATTTTCTCCCAGTAACAAAACTATCAAATCTTTGAGTAAAATTTAGTTGCCTTATCCTTTTAGGCTCTTCTTGGTAGTGACTATACCTTGGACTTTTCTTTTTGATGACCTTGATAGTTTTGAGTGTCGTTGATCAGGTATTTTGTAATATACCCTTTAATTATAACTTGTCTGGTGTTTTTCTCATGATTATACTCGGGGAGTATTGCTGAGGTAAAGATAAAGTGACATTTTCATTATGTCATATCAAGGCTTCCTCTGATAGTTGTATCACTGTTGGAATTGATTCCCGGTTGCCTGATTTAGGTTGCATTTGTCAAGTTTCCACACTCTCAAGTTTCTTCTTCCTCTCCCACTTTTGCTTACTGTTCGCTTTGAGACGAAGTCATTTACTACAACGCAAAATTAAGGAATGGGAAATCATTGTCAAGCTTCTTGAAGATGGAACAACTGTAAAATATTTTAGAAAGTAGGACATGGATGGATAACTTTTATTCCCTTTGGGTTTGGCAATTTTTAAAAACACTTTCTTTGATATCAGTGAACTTTTTATTTAGGCAAATCTCATTCATGTTAGAAAAAAGTACATAAAATTCTTATATTATTTCTATGATGCTATCTTTTCATGAAATTATGTTTATTTTTTAATGACAGTTATTTTGGGACTGCAGTGCTATTTTCATTCATGTATATACTGAAGTGGCCAAATCAGGTCAATTAGCATATCCATCACCTTAAATAATTACCAGTTCTTTGAGATGAGAATCTTCTGCTAACTATTTAAAAATATATAATGCATTGTTATTATTTTAGTAACTATTCAGTTTAGTAGCACAGCAGAATTTATTCCTCTTAGCTGGACCATTATACTTATTGACCAACACTTTCCTATCCCAGCGCTCTACCGTTCCTAGCCTCTGGCAACCAGTATTTCCCTGTCAACCTCTTTGAGATCAGCACTTTTAGGTTCTACCTATGACTGAAATCATTCTGTATTTGTACATGACATTTTGACTTAATTTTAAAAAGAAATTCATGACGTTTTCAGGATTTTTTCAGTCATGTCGTGCATGAAAAACACTCAAGATCCAATTCTAATTTGATATCCATTAACATATCTCCAGAAATAATCTTTTGGTTGTCTAGCTTGTACAAAGCCCACACTCTGAAAAACTTAGAATCTTTAAATAAATGTTGATTTTAGAAAAGTTGACATGGTCTATGAAAGACTACAAAGCAAAAGAGGTTTGAGTTGGGGGTCTGTGGCAGAAGATGCAATGTATCCAAAGGATAGTGTACAGACTCTTGAGAGGAAAAAAGTGAAGAATTGGGAATGCTGAAGACGGTCACAACAGTAAAACATTTTTTGAGGTATGGACCTAGGAAGAGATGAGGGAAGCTCTTACGTCAGTTTTTGACTTCTAAACCTCACCATTGCATTTAAATATTGCCATTTCTTCCTGTGTACTCTGTGCCCTTTTTAAAAAGTCAGACACACTCAGAAGTGCACAAATAGCTCTTCAGTAGACTTGAGGATTTTGTAAGCTAATTTTTGAAACCCAATTAGTGAGTTGTGTGAAAAACATGGAATGGGAACAGGGATAGACATACAATAAAAAGGAGTAGCATGGTAACATGGATAATGTAAAAATCTACCACATTGCCATGGAACAGTGATTTCACTGAGCATGATAGGAAATGTTGGTAGTAGGAATTTGGCCAGATAAGAAACTGGAGAAGCTGGTTGTGATTAAAGAATTTTTACAATACATTATTGTAGGCTAGAGAGAAGTACAGCATGTAAATTATTACAGAAGTACAAAGACTTTTTCCACAATATGTAAGAATGGATCTGAATTATGCTTTTTAAAAAGTGAGTTACATCATTCAGGGAAGTATACTTAAGTGTTTCGCACTGATTCTGTTTTTTTTTTTTTTTAACAGTGCTTGGGTGGGCTAAATAAGCTAAAACATCTTTGTAACAGATTTAATTTAAAGAAAAAAACCTAAAATTTAACTAACAAATAGTTATTATATTTGCTAACTGGATAAAGAATAGATTTTATTCATTTCATTTTATGACTAAACCTAGCTATTTTCACCTAAAATTATCCCAAACTTATAAACATAGACTAAAGCAATAGAATGTTTAAGAAAATAAGTTCTTGGGGTCAAGGATATAGTTCAGAGGAACAGTGTCTGCCTGGCAAGCTCAAGGTCCTGAGTTCAATTTCCTGTAACAAAAAAAAAAAAATCTTAAATTCTGTAGTGACTTCCTCCATTCTTGAATGTTTTAAGTACATTATTATCTATGTAATTTAGTTATGAAAGACACCATTGTATTCTGTCTGCTAACTTGTGCATCTTAAACTTCTGAAACGTTTTTTTTTATCAGAAAGAATAATCCAAATCAATGAAAGAGCAAAGACAAATTTTATTTACAAGGTTTTTTAAAAGTTGTATATATTTTTAGAAAATTTGTTAAATCCTAACCCCAACTGTTGGTTGAATATACGGTGTTCCTATAGCCAACTACCAGGTGTGTAGACTTAGTGTATTAAGACATATCACATAACATTGTCCATTCGGTATTTTTGTTTTCCTTTCTAATGTTTGAAATGTCTTTTCCATTTTAAAATTTTGAGTATTATTTTACTAAGTTCAAAGGTAGTATGTTCCTAATATAAAATAGGCAAAACAAAACTGGTAGTCTCTTTTCCCATTTTATTAGACTGAACTATTACTATCAAATTTCATTCAGACATATCCACAGTGCACATCTTGATACTATAGGAGTCAGTGAAATGAAGAGATATCATGACTCCCATGAGAGCTATACCGAAAAAGAGATTTTATATTTGGCAATACACCTTGGGTAAGGTTTAAGACATTTATATAAGGAGGAGAGTATACACATAAATGTCATGGACTGAAAAAATTTTAGCACCTTCTGTGGACAATAAATTGTACTCAGTTTAACAGCCTGTGTTAGGATAAAGTCAACATATTTTAGTTAGAGATAAAGGATTCTGAAGGTAAATCTTTTTTATGTCAAATAGAACTTTTAAGGATGCACAGATTATGAATACATTTAAGATCTTGTACTTAGATGACACTTTTTGTTCAGCTTTGTATTTTTGATTTCTAAGTCTTTATGGTTATTTTTGATGATTCCATTGCTATGAAACAACTTTTCCTAGAATTTTAACTGAAAATTAGTTAAGCTATTTATTTCAAGGAAATGGAGGCGATCGTGAAATCACACATAGCTAAAACCCTTGCCAGTGAAGATACATTTCAATATTTCTGGCCTATGTAAACCATCCTGAAACCCTAGTACACGAACGTTTATTAATAGGGCCATAATTCCGCTTAATAAAAGAGTGGATAAGTTAAACAGATTTCAGTACGCTTTCGAACATTACTACCTTTTGAAAGTCTTTTCTTCAACCTTTATGAAATCTCTCTTGTTTCTCTTTTTATAAACTTAATATTTCTTTGTCTCTTCCATAGTATTGCCTCTCTGGCTGCTGTTTGCATCACTAGAACCAGGAACAATACCTAGAAAGTACAGCTTCACTTTCTTTTCTTTTCTCCTCTATTGTCTTCCCTTCTCTTTTCCTTTTCCTGCTTTCTTTTGATATAGGATGCACTTCAATAACATGGCAAAAGTGTGTAATCATCTTTAAAGTTTATATTAAATATGAATCAATTAATTCTTTCTCAAGAGTGAATTTTGTTCTTACTTGGGTGACTTGTTTACACAAGAAAAGGTGTTAATATATTGGCCTATAGCCTACTTGCAATTTGCCGAGCTCTTTTTGCCTTTCATTGTATATGAGAAATTTGGAAGTCGTTATTTCTGAGTATGCTTTCTGTCCCTTCTTGTTTTGTGGAAGCCCCACTATGCACATGTTGGCATTCTGCTAGTGTCCAACAGATCTCTGTTTTTCATTCATTTCCTCTTTTTCTGAACCAGAAATATCTATTGAATTATTTTGTAGTTCACTAATTCTTTTATATTCTGGCACAAATATGCTTTGTAGTTCCTTTACTGAATTTTCATTTTAGTTATTATATTTTTCAATTTCAGAATTTCTATTTAGTAGTCATTACTTCTCCTTATTGTTAGTCTCAATTTCATAATGCATTTTTCTTATTCTTTCCTTTAATGATTAAACATACTTCCCTTTCGTCCCTTCAACATATTTTTAATGAAGTCTAGTAAATTCAGCATGTGAATTTACTAGAATAAGTTTTATTCTATGAGCCATACTTTGGTGTTTCTTTATACGTGTCATCACTCTTTATTAGAAACTGGGATTTAAAATAATATATTGGGCAGCTATAAAAATGAGTCTCCTGGTCCCTAGGATATTTTTTGTTTGTTTTGCTTTGTTGGCTATTTTGTTGTTTATTGTTACTACTTAGTGACTTTGTTTTAGATACTAAAATCTGTATCCTTTGTCATCTGTAGCTACTGAACTGATTGGTAGTTCAATGGTAACTAACTCTTGGATAGAGTTTGTTAAATTCATTAATCCCCTAATTCTCCCAGTAGGTCACTTTCTATTCCTTTATGTCTGTATGAGTGTTGCTTTAACATGCCTCCTACTTTGTAGCAGTTTTCAACTTTCCCTCAGTCTGTATTTGCAGCTCATGTGTAGCCTCATGATCGACCAGAAGTGAAAAATTAGGGCCTTCTTAAATCTTTGATGTTTGTGATACAGAACTGCACAAGCAAGTGACCTTCAAGACCCTTGCAAAATATTGGAACTTTAAAAATCCGTTACGACCTGTAATTCCAGCACTTGGGAGTCTGAGGCAGGAGGATCGCCGTGAGTTGGAGGCCACTCTGGGCTCCACAGTGGGACCCTGTATTGGGTATACTATGTACCCCCAAGTCCTCACATACTTTTAATGGGGCTGAGTCTAGTGCTTGTGATCAGTTTGTTGTCTAGTGCCAGGATTAATGACATGACTGTTGTACCTGCCCAGGGGTGGAGCCGACATACAGTGTAAGGGAAGGCGGGTCTTCTGCTTCCTGTCTCTCGCTCACCAGCATGCCTTGCTGCTCGGGGCTGCCATGAGAGGCAGCCCTGCCCCGCCATGCTGACTTGGAGCCAACTAATGGACTGAAACTCCCAAGAAACTGTAAGAATAAACCTTTCCTTCCTTAACTTTGGGCGTCAGGTATTTTGTCTTGGCAATGAGTGAAAAGTAACTAAGACAGACCCTCTCTCCAAAACAGAACAAAACAAGACAAAACAAAAATCAACAAAACAACAACAACCACAAAAAAATCTGTAATGGACATGTTACTCCCTATGTTTTGATTGGTTTTAAAATTTTTTTATCTGTCTGGTTGTTTGCTCCAGTTGACATCACTAGAAATTTAAATGATCATTACTAATTTTCTTTTTTGGACACATACTCTGATGGTATATCTTTCCTCAGTGAATGGGCTGTGAGTCAAATAATGGCAAGTTTTGTGAATGGTTCTTTCAGATTTCTGGTCAAATAGTAATTCTATGGGTAGTTGTTGCTTTTTTTTTTTTTTTTTTTTTTTTTTTTTTTTTTTTTTTTTTTTTTTTTTTTTTTTTTTTTTTTTTTTTTTTTTTTTTTTTTTTTTTTTTTTTTTTTTTTTTTTTTTTTTTTTTTTTTTTTTTTTTTTTTTTTTTTTTTTTT
>RJWM01038770.1:0-16549 GCA_004363535.1 Dasyprocta punctata | reverse complement strand
GTTTGGTTTGTGAGTTTATGGCCAAGCCTTTAATTTGGAGAGGTAGTTTGAGATAATGAGAAGTTTAATTGTTCTTCAGTCTGCATTAGGATGAGTTTTCCAGTAGTTCATTCTCTCAGTCCATTAAACCCTTCCTCTTCCTTAAGATTTTCTTTTCTTCACCTCACCCAAACACTGTCAAAGTCACACCCTGGACTTACCATCATTAGAAATTATTCTACCCTCAAGTGTGTGGTGTGCTCTACCTTCTTGCCAAGATTCCTCACACCTCATTATCCCTTTTATTTGTTCCTACAACATGATATTTCAAACTCAATAGGGCCACTGAGAGAGCTTTCACAATGTCCTAGTCTTCCACATTTCCCTTCTGCTTTTATCACTTCTTTCTTTATCCAACTGTATTCCATCATCTTCCATTTTAGAGACAGTTTTTTCAGTTCTATAAATTCTTTTTTCTCTTTTCCTCACAATCATCTGGGGGGAAAAAAACCTAGAATAACCCTGTTTTCATCACACCTTACTCCTGTCCTCACCATACTGCAGAATGTGGTGTCACCATTAGTTTAGGATGACCAGCTAAATGGACCTAGCACACTGCACCTCTCAACCTCTTCAATGCCCATTTCAAAATTTCTCCACTTACCTCCAATCCACAACTCCTCCCACAAACCCTCACCAAGAAAAGATAGCCTTCTCCTTCACAGAACATGTCAGAGTCATCATTTGCAATACTCTACAACTTCCAGAGCTGTCACCCTGCCTCTGCCTAGAAAGGTCCATTTTCTTCCTATTCTCTATCTTGTGTCCCCCCACCCCACTCACAGGTAAACCCTGTAACAGAGTTTCGAGATTCAGGAACCCCAAACTACCAATTATCTTCTGTCTAGTGTAGACATCCACATCTATCAACCCTAATATTTCCACCTGAATTTAAACTCTTTCAACCAAATCACATAAATGATAAACAAAAAGCTTTATCCTACCTTCCTGTCTACACATTGACCTTTTATGCTTCTTTTTGTTTTCAGGACCACTAAAGGAAGTTTTTATTTTAACAGGGCCTGTGCTACAGCACAGCAGTGTCTGTACACAGGAAAGAGCCCTCCTAGACTAACACCTGAGGAGTAGGTGGGGAATGCTGCCTATGTAGCAGGTTACAAGCCCGTTTCAAGGTCAGGGCTGAAAGCTTGCTATGAGTGTTTGGTATGTAAATCCCTCCTTTCTTCAAATGGCAACAGTATCATCTGAAATGATATTAGTAGTGGAGGGGCACTGTGCTACCTCTCTGGCTGCACTCGTGTTGGAATGGAGAATGGTGGTTTGATAGCCAAGGAGGGCACCTCTAGACCACCAGGGAGGACACTGAAGCAAACTGTCCCAGACTACTGGGGTGGAAGGAGAAACAGAACGAATCAAGAGGGAGGGGCACACAACTGCTATCAAGCCACATGCACCACCTTCCAGCCAGCAGGGCGAAAATAAGAGTCAGGTGCTCCTTGTCTGTCTCCTTTCTTCCCTGACATTATACATCCTCCTTAGTTGGAAGTGGAGCTGAAGAGTGAAGGGCTATCATCTATAACTGTTTTAAAACTGATCTGGCAGCACTCGGGAGGCTGAGGTAGGTGGAGCGTTGTGAGTTCGAGGCCGGCTTGGGCTACAACACGAGCGCAAGGCCGGCCTGAGCTACACATAGTGCGACCCTGCCTCAAAAAAAACAGGGCTGGGAGTATGGCACAGTGCCTTAAGCACCTGTCCTGGCAGGCGCGAGGTTGTGAGTTCAACCCCAGTGCCGCAAAAAAAAAAAAAAAAAAAAAACAAAACTGATCTGGGACCCATGAGACCATGACGGGCCTGTGACCATGCTAGTAAGCCAACCTCCACTCAGGACTGGCAACTGGCAGAAAACCAGCCAAACAGTAGGACCATGGCAGTGGTGCACATGAGGCATAGGCAAAACTAGTGAGATTGAAAAGACCAAACAAAAAAATGACAAAAAAAATGTCATCTTAGACCTCTAGCCCTCCCAGAACAAGTACAGGAGACATTGAAATAGAAGAATTAGAAGACACACACCTAAAATCTCTGAAAAGATAGCAATTGAAGTAAGGAAACAAATTCATGAGGCTATTGAGGAAATCAGATCAAAAATAATCTCTCAGGTAAAAAAAGAAATGACATCTATAATGAAAGAATTGCTCAGCATAGCTAGAGAAGAAATAGACAAAAAACAGGAGCACAGGAAAATGATGGAAACCTTGAATGAACAATATAGAAAAGAACTAGAATGCATGAAATAGATTCAAACAGATATTAAGGAAATTAAAAATTCCACTGAAAGCTGGAAAAACTGCTTTAACAAACAAGATAGACTTTCAGATCTTGAAGACTATGCTGAGTCAAGTGACCATGAAAGAAAAAAATTTCTTAAAAGTAGCAAGGGACCAAGAAATAACAATTCAACAAGACAATGCAAAGAAAAATTATAAGACTGATAAGTATAAATGAAAAAGCAGGTGTCAACACAAATGACATAAAAAACAAACAACTTGCAGAGCTAATAGTAGAAAAATTTCCAAGATTGGGAACAGAATCTGACATAGAGATAAGTGAGGCATATAGAACTGCAAACAATCATAACCAAAATAAATCTATACCCAGACATATGATAATCAAGATCTTAGACATTCAGCACAAAAACAGAATATTAAAAGCTGCTAGAGAAGAGAAACAGATCACCTATAATGGAAAACACATTAGAATCATAACTGACTTCTCAACACAAACCCTCAAATCAAGAGGTTGGAGTGAAATATTTCAAGTCCTGGAAGAAAACAACTTCCAACCTAGATTGATGAACCCTGCAAAACTATCTTTTAAAATTAATGGAGAAATAAGATACTTCCATGACAAAGAACAATGGAAGAAATTCATGAGCACAAAACCAATTCCACAAAGAATACTGAAAGATATTCTAAATAGTAATAAAAATGCCCACAATTCCAAGAACAACATCAGAAAGAAACCACCAGGCAGGGTAAGCAATTAAACAGAGGAAACCAACAAGAGGAAAATAACATGATAAAAATAAGTCAATACATATCAATTATAACTATCAATGTAAATGGTCTCAATTCACCAATCAAAAGAAACAGACTGGCAGAATGTATCAAGAAACAGGACCCAACAATATATTGTATACAACAAACACATTTAAATCAAAAAGAAATTCATACACTGAAAGTCAAAGGATGGAAAACAATACACCACGCAACAGGAACCCAGAAAAAAGGAGGGGTAGCTATCCTGTTTGCAGATACTGTGAACTTCAAACCAAAAATGTTCAAAAAAAATAAGATTACTGCATACATAGTAAAGGATAAATTCAAGAGGAAGAGATAACAATTACAAATATATATGCATCAAATATGGGAGTGCCCAACCTTATAAGACAAATATTAACAAACATGAAAAATCAAATAAACAATAACACAGTTGTAACGAGAGAACTTAATAACCCAGTGTCACAAAGAGATAGATCAACTAGACAAAAACTTCAGCGAAGAAACAACAAAACTAAGTCAAATATGTAAACAGATGGACTTAGTAGATGTTTACAAAGTGTTCCACCCAACGACATCAGAATGCACGTTCTTCTCAGCTGCACATGTGTCATTCTCTAAAATAGACCATATATTAGCACATATAACGTGCTTAAGTAAATCAAATTATTCCCTGCATATTATCTGATCATAGTACAATGAAATTCGAAATTAATGGCAAGAGAAGCCACAAAACTCCATAAACACATGGCAATTAAATAACAACCTCCTGAACAACCAATGGGTTACATGTGAAATCACAGAAGCAATTAAACATTACCTACAATCAAATGAAAATGCAAACAAAAAATACTGAACCCTGTGGGATGCTATGAAGGCAGCCCTAAGAGAGAAATTTATAGCAATGAATTCTCACATCAGGAAAACAGAGTGAGCACAAATGAACAATCTAATGCTACACCATAAGCTTCTAGAAAAACAGGAGCAAGTCAAGACCAAAACCCATGGACAGGAGGAAATTATAAAGATCAGAGCAAAAAATTAACTCAATTGAGAATAAGAAAACAATACAAGGAGCTAATGAATTGAAGAGCTGGTTCTTTGAAAGAATAAACAAAATTGATAAAGCTCTAGCTAACCCTATCAAAAAAAAAGGAAAGAAAAAACTCAAATTCATGCATTGAGGAATGAAAAGGGTGAAATTACCACAGATCTTGTGGAAATTCAGATCATCAGTACCTACTCTGAAAATCTATACTCGCATAGGATGGAAAATGCAGAAGAAATAGACAGATTCCTAGAGATGTATGAACTACCAAAGCTGAATCAAGATGATGTAAAACTTCTGGATAACCCAATATCAGATAATGAAATTGAAAATGTAATTAAAAACTTACCAACAAAGAAAACCCCAGGTCCTGAGGGAGTCACACCTGAATTCTACAAGAAATTTAGAGAAGATTTAATGCCAATACTCCTCAAGCTCTTTACTGAAATTGAAAAGGGTGTAATTCTCCCTAATTCATTTCTCAGGGCAAGTCTTACCCTGATCCCCAAAACCAGAAAAAGACCCAACCAAAATAGGGAACTACAGGCCAATCTCTCTAATGAACATAGATGCAAAAATCCTCAATAAAACATTAGCAAACAGGGTGAAGCAAATCATTGAGAAGATTATACACTACAACCAAGTGGAATTCAACCCAGGAGCGCAGAGATGGTCCAACACATACAAAGTAGTAAGTGTAATGCACCCTATTAATAGAGCCAAAGACAAAGATGGTCTCTACCTCATAGATGGTCTCTACCTCAATCTGTTGAAAGCCATCTATGACAAACCAATAGCCAACATCATACTAAATGGACAAAAACTGAACAAGACAAGGATGTCCACTATCACTGCTCCTATTCAATATAGTTATGGAAGCATTAGCCAGAGCAATTAGACAAGAAAGAGATATAAAAGGAATAAGGACAGGGAAGGAAGAAGTTAAATTATCATTACTCGCAAATGACATGATACTCTACATAGAAGAACTGAAAACCTCCACCAAAAGTCTATTAGATTTAATAAGCAAATTCAGCAGTGTAGCTGGATACAAAGTCAACACTCAAAAATCAATAGCATTCCTATATACCAACAACAAAGTCACCGAGAGTGAAATTAGGGAAATAACACCTTTCACAATAGCATCCAAAAAATGAAAGACTGAGGAATCAATCTATCAAAAGGGGTAAAAGATCTCTATATTGAAAATTATGGTTCTGTGAAAAAGGATATCAAAGAGGATCTCAGAAAATGAAAAGTTATTCCATGCTCATGGATAAGAAGAACCAACTTTGTGAAAATGGCCATACTCCGAAAACTGTTATATGGATTTAATACATTCCTGATCAAAACACTATTAGCATACCTCACATATCTAGAGAAATCATTCCTAAAATTCATCTGGAACCAGGAGAGACCTAGGATAGTAAAGGTGATCCAGGGCAACAAAGGCAAGGCAGGAGGCATCACTATCCCTGGCTTGAAATTATATTATAAAACTACTGTAATAAAATCAGCATGGTACTGGCAATAAAACAGTACAGAAGATACAGACACAACTACAAGCACCCTCAGTCACCTTATCTTTAACAAAGGGGCCAAACATATTCACTGTGAGAAAGATAGCCTCCTTATAGATGGTGCTGGAAAAACTGGCTTTCCACATGTGGAAGACTTAAACTAGACCCATGCCTATCACCATGCATTAAACTAAAGTCAGAATGGATCAAGGATCTAAATATTAAAACAGAAACACTAAATCTACTAGAAGAGAAAGTAGGTAGAAATTTCAAAGACATAAGGGTAAGCAGAGAATTCATTTACAAAAATCAAACCACAAGGGAAATATTTCAAATAATCAGCAACTGGGATCTCATCTTATTAAAGAGTTTTTGCACATCATAAAAAATCACCAACAGAGTGGAAAGAATCCCACACACTGTATTGGTAAAAAATTTTACCAACAGTCCCTCAGACAAAAGACTTCTATTATGTACAAAGAATTGAGAAAAATCTAGTCCCCCCATATTCAAAGAGCCAATCCAAAAATGGGCATTTGAGATGAATACACAATTCTCAGATGAAAAAATACAAATGGCAAATAAATATAAGGAAAAAATGTTTAGCATCATTGGTCATTAGAGAAATGCAAATTAAAACATTGTTGGGATTCCATCTCACTCCAGAAATAATGACCAAGAGCAAGAAATCAACCAATAACAAATACTGGAGAAGTTGTGGGGGAAAGGGAACCCTTCTGCGCTGTTGGTGGGAGTGTAGACTGGTGCGACCACTATGAAAATCAGTGTGGAGATTCCTCAAAAAGCTAAGATTAGATGTCCCATTTGACCCAGATATCTTGAGCATTTTCCCTGAAGAATTGAAAATATCATACCACAATGATATATGTGCATCCATGTTTATACCAGCATAATTTGTAATAGGGAAATCTTGGAAACAACCCAAATGCCCATCAAATGAGGAATGGTTAAAAAAGATGTGATATTTTTATACAATGGAGTAATACTCAACTCTAAAGAAGGATTGATTCGAGGTTTTTATAGATAAATGGATACAACTTGGGACCATACTTATAAGTGAAATAAATCAACTCATGTGTGTAAATACCATATTGTCTCCCTAGTGTAAGAATCTGAAAGAGTAAATAAGATCCAAAAATCTACAATAGGTGTTGTGAAAGGGTAAGAAACTGCTCAAAGGGAAAAAACAACTGGGATAGGGGAAAGGAGAAAAGAAGGAAGGGAAAAGGAAAAAGCTATAAATTTGTGTGTGTGTGTGTGTGTGTGTGTGTGCTGTGTGTCTGTGTATACACATAAGACAGTTAAGATGATTGTACTACTAATTCTATTAGTGCATGGAAAAGAACAGTTAATACTCATGATTTGATCAGTTTTGCATGTCTGTATATGGTACTCTAAGCACCTCTTTTGAAGATAATAATATGCAATATAACAATCATTGCTAAATTCCTATCATCTTGTTTTGAGAGCCTATATTGTCATTGTTTTGTGTTTTTGGTTGTTGTAATGGTTGTTTGCTTGTCTCCTTTGTTTTTGCTTGTTTGTCTGCTACTGTTTTTTTTCTCTCTCTCTCTTTAAAAAAAGTCAGTTTGAGGCTACATGTGGTGGTGCACACCTGCAGTCCCAGCACTTGGGAGGCTAAGGCAGGACCCCTCCTCTTGTACTTCATGGGAAACTTCCCATTAGAGTGGTCCATGAAATGCTGATACTTACAGCTCATGTATTGATGCTCTGCTCTTCCGACTCATGTCCTCCTAGACAATCTCATCACCCATAATGTGACTTCAGACTAAATGTTGCTTAAATAGTTATACTTCAGATATTTCTTCAGAGAGTCACTCTTTCCAAAACCTGAACTTGGCTGGATCAATGACAACTCAAATTCAACATGACCATACTGAACTCATGACTTTAGCCTCCAAATTCTATTAAGCCTCTAGGGTTTCCTATTTCAACTTATGAGACTTCCCTCTTTTCAGATGTGCAGTCTCAAATCTATGGGTAATATTTGTGGCTGTTTTTCCTTATTCTCATTTATTTCTGATATCTAATCCATCGATGATTCTTGTTATTGCCCTGTAATAAATCTCAAATTCTTCCTTCATCTCCACTTTGGCTGACATTTGTTCCTAGTTCTGACATCTTCCATCTGGGAACTAGACAGTCTTCCAGTATAGAATTAGAGGCCTGCCTCTAATTCATTCTCTATGCTGTGGTGAGAGTAAGCTTCTTTTCATAATTTAAATCTAAACCTTAACAATCCTCTAAACTTATGCATAATACGGTCTCTCTGCTTCTCTCCTACCTCAACATGTAGCCTCGTATCATTGTCCTCTCATTCATGCTGGAATTCTCTCAGCTTCCTGCACACTCAGGGGCCTTCCCTGAGTGACATCTTGCTCTGCCCAGAGACTGTGTCCCTCCACCCACCTCTTCTCTCTGTTGTCTTACCAGAATTGTCCGTTGATTGGTGTTTTTATGACTACTGACATAGGCCTGCTCTGTAGGCCAAATCCATTAGGAAATGCTCCCAAAACACCATGTTTCTTTTCCCAGAACACTAACATCACTTTATAATTATAATTTCATTTATGTAATTGAGGAACACTTTTTGAGAACATGGACCATATTTGCTTTTTCCTGTAATGTATCCAAAAGCCTATCAAAGTGTTGGCATACAGTGAACATTAATAAATATTTTGTGGAAATGATAACATACTCACATATCAGGCAGCTGTGATTACTTTACATAGGGATTTTGCTCATTTTTTTCCACATGAACTGGAGAAGTTGGCTTGAGAACTTTAGAGCTGAAGATATCAAGACAGAATATAGAAAAGACATCTCTAAACTGAGTACCATAGGGAATTCAATGACATAGTGGTGGAGAAATTGCCACTAAGAAATGATCCATGGTGGGCCATGACCAACATTCTTTGGGAACAATGATATCTGGTTGGCTTTCCTTACCCCCATGTTTTCTTATTTTGAAATTTTCTTATGACACTGATTTCCAACATATCAGTAGACTAAAATGGTCCAGTGAGAATAAAGATAAGATTACATACAAGTGATGAGACCAAGTATACAAGGAGGACTAAACACACAAATTTAGTTAAAGACGGTGAACTGCAACTGATGTGGAGGGACTTAAGAGCCTTTGCTCAGAGTAAAAGATAGTAAACAATGATCAAAATATGAAACACTCAGAAATATTTGAGAGATGATTCAGTTGTTTATAGTCATGCCATACAGTAACTATAAAGTATTTCATGTGGTAATTATGATTCCAGAAGATTATGAAATTCAGAATGAGCATGTTCAATACTAGAAGGAATAGCCCAAGGCTCAAATATTAGTAGGTCCCATTTGCTGGGCCAAAAAACTCAAGAACATCATCCTGTTTATAAGATAATCACAACAATGGAGATGAATGCATGAGATTGACTTAGTGTGGTGACATTGAATATTCAAATCATGTATTGATTTTCTCTTGATCTGACTTCACAGTTCCTTAGCAAATTTCTGATTATGTCAGGTTTCTCACATAGGACTAACTAGGAAAAGTGACCCTTCAGTGTTTTTGACAGTTTATTTCTCACTACAAACTAATAAATCAATGTACTGTTTTTTTCCATCGATCTCATGAGTTTATTTTAAGATGGTGGCCACTGTTAATTTGCAATGGAAACCAGTTTTCAAAGCAAACAAAATGAAGAACTATCCTCTAGATGGTGAAGAGTACACCAAAGAAAGGCCATCCTCTGGGGATCTGACTCAGTGGGGCTTCCCAAATAACCCTCCTGTTTTCCACCTGAGCATTTTTCTCTTCTCTTCCACTCCCAAAGAAGGACCTGTCTCAATAAAGAAATTGTTCTACGAAGAAATATAAAGATGGTCCCTTTTTGCAACCTAGTTACAAAAAAATTTACATATACCTTCATTTAATTCACTCAACAGTGTTATTTGTGTGAGATAAATGTTAGATGAAGTAATTACTAAATAAAGCTGTGTATTATGGTGTACACCTGTAATCCTGGGGAGCCTGAGGCAGGAGTTTCATGAGTTCAAGCCCAGCCCAGGCAACTTCAAATTTTAGTGAGAACTTGTCTCAAAGTTAAAATAAAATAACACTGATGATTTAGATCAATGGAAAGACCCTGAATTTAATCCTTAGTGCCACAGGGGAAAAAAGGTAATTACTAAAATAAATAAATTGTTTTTAAAGTAAAGAAAAATAACTGGATCTAGATTACATAAAAATTTGTGAACTCCAGCTGGACAAATCAGGTAGAGTTACATTAAGAGGTGAGCAGCAAATTAGATAAGAAATATGGAAGTGATTTCAATAGGAGGAGATTTTTAGGAAAATACAAAGAATAAGAGAGTGTAGTTTAAATTGTGTTTCCTCAAATTCATGTGTTACAAGTCCTAATCCCCACGACCTCCAAATATGACCTTAATTAGAAATAATGTTGCAAATGTGATTAGTTACAGTAAAATAATGTCATTATGGTGGGCCCTCATTCATTATAACTGACATCCTTATGTAAAAAAAGCCAATTTGGACACAGAAAGATACACACAGTGAGACTGTAAAATCATGCAATTTTATCTATAAGCCAATGGAGCAGGCCTCAGAATCAATCTGCTCAAACCGTGCCTTTAAACCTGTTCCTCTAGAACTGTGAGATAATAAACTCCTGTTGTGCAAGTCAGATACTTTCATCATAGCACATCCCCAGTTGCCTAACTTCTGCCTACTAAGAGTTCTACCATGTCCCAATAAATCCACAGGCTGAAGACCAGCCTTAAATACATGGATCCTTGGGAATATGTCATAACCAAATAATAGCATGTACCATAAAAACAGCATAATACTTTATCCTGAAAATGAGAGAGGAGTAAAATAATTATTTACCAACACCCCTACCAGTTAACAAGCACTGTTAAGTAACCTATCTCATTTATTTCTGACAAGAACCCTCCCACCTAGGGCAGTGTTATCAACACAGACATTAATGAGCACCTGCTGTCAGTTCTAATTTATTCAGTAGTGCTCAATATATGTCCAGAGTGAATGAGTGAACTGACAATACTTGGCCCTTGCCTGAGTTCAACCACTCTAAAAGCTTCATACAGTATTAACTGCTTGGTAGATATTCTGTGATCCCTTAAGCAGATTGTCAATGTTCTAACTCCCTACATAGTTCCTATCTCAATGTGAGGACATTTTCCACTATTTCAATGTCAGTATCTCAAAAAGCAAGACCCAATTCCTGCCCTTCTGACAGTCATATCAAACAAAACAGATTATAGTTTAGCCTGGAAGACATATTTCCACAACTATAGCTCCATATGTGCCCTGCCTACATGCCTTATCTTCTTTTGGAAGAAAATTCACTTTTTGGTTTCTAATTCATACATTGCACTTGGACAGACTATGGTCACAAGAGAAGTCCAAGAAAATATGTTTTTAACACTATTCCCCACATTCCCTTGCTTTTTGCGTGCTTTCCCCAAACATGTTTGACTAAGCTGGACTTGAGTGAAGGGCTGAGAGACAGTCCTCCTTCTGACAGTGGAATCATATTTTCTAAGACTTCTCTATCCTTAAACCCACTCCACTAGGCATAAGGTAAGGTAGTATTACCCAAATCATTGTAAATTCTGTTGAAATCAAACAAGAACAGAGTGCCTTCATGTTCAAGAAAGGAAAACAGCTATCTTCCTATTTCTTTCTCAGAACCATTATGGAACTCTGGGTCCAATCTTCACAGCTTACCCAGATACACTGAATCTCTGCACATTTCTGGGGAGAGGGCCAATCATGACAGATCAATGTGTAAATACTCTGAAATAACCAGTTTGAAGCCACACTGAATTTCTTCTCAAATGTAGGCTGAACCATACCTGCAGATGGTGGGTAGGAGTGGGCATAATCACATGAGAATCCAAGGGTGCATTTGGGAAAGGAAGTGACATTTCATCCTAAGGGGAGAGAAAGCTGAGGTGCTCCAGTATATCTGAAAAGGTCAAAGAGTGAAGGAAGATTTTAAGCTGGATGTGCTACCTGTGGCTCAGGTTTTCTCCAGGTGTGGTCACCAAACTCTCTTGGCAGCCCTGGAGGAAGAAGACCCCATGCAAGAACAGTAGGAACAAAGAATTTTCCATAATCACCTGGCATTGGCGCAAGTAGTTGCTACATCAACCTCAACAGTGAGGCTGAGGCAACAGGTGCCTGTGGCCAGGAAATTAAGGCTGCAAAGGAAGCCACCTGGTTTCCTGGGGAGCAAGGTGGCTACAAAGCCAGAGTATGGTCCTGATCTTGCAGTACATCCCCATTACTCTGCAAGGGCTATGACAACTTGAGCTGCAGCTTGCATAGTCTCTGAAGACTAAAGAGCCTCTTTGGGCTGTAGTTCAACTGCAGGGAGTTGGAGAGCTTAAGAAAGAAGGAAAATTATGCACTTTGTAGAGAGCCATGAGATCTTTCTCCCAAATCTCACGGACATATTTCTGGGCATTACCTGACCCGTTTGTTAGAGGAGTGTGTGAAAATGCAGGTCTCCTAAAGAGCACACACTTGGCAGGTTAGACAAGGGTGACTTTGTTCTTGCCCAGATCTTACCACCCTCCTGCCACACTATTTGTGGAGCCCACAGGTCGTTCTCTCCACCTGCCTTCCTCCCCTCCTCCAAGCTCCTGTATGGCTAATCTGTTTTTCAGAGCTGCTTTTCCAGGAGACCTCCACTCCCCAACCAGCTCCTTCCTGTGCAAACTGCCTTGCTCCACAGTCTTCATATCATTTACCAATGTGGCATTTAAAAACATAAATCTCTTGTATATTTATTAATGTGATTTATATTATTATCCACCTGTCTTCCAGTGAACTTAAGTGCCCTGAAGGCAAGGACCCAGCCTGTCTTTCTATTTTTCCATGTCAAGTTCTAAAATGATCTTGGACAAAAGGCCAACACTCCATAGGAACTTGTCAGCTGCATGAATTCTTGCAATGAGGTAGATGCGCTGGCATAACATTGGATATAAACACAAAAGAATTAACTTATTTTATCCATACCCTATTATAAAGTAAACATGAAGAATAATGCAGAGATACATGGTAAGTAAGACTGCTTAAGGCCAAGGCAGCTTTGTTGAGGATCAGGGGATAGTTTGGATTTAGGGGAAAGAAATTAAAGCTCTGAGACTCATCAGCAGCCCCCTCTCTACATTAGGGATATCAGCAAAGCTGTGGTGGCAGTGGGCTCAAACGGTACAAGAGCAGGCAGCATGCACAGCTGTTTGAGAAGTTCCTTCTCTCTCATCAGTTGGCACTAAGTAAGCCCCTCTTTGGAGCACACCCCCCCAACATTTTTTCCTGCAGCCGTTACCATGGCACCGACCTGCCTGCTTGACGTCTAAATATAGTGATAAAAGATTTCATCTGCTCTCAACTACTAAAAGACAATTTTGAGGAGCAAAGAAAAAATAAGTGTTTCTGTGGCATTATATTTTGGGGAGAAAAGAGGGAAAGATACATTTTAATCTATTATCATTCAAATATAAAGAGCAGAATGATTCATAGTTTTATGTGTATTTAAGAGGTCATTTGTTGCATTATCATCTGGCTATTATATTAAAGTTTATATTTTAAAAAGATTATAAGATTTTGAGAGGTGTAATAACAAACAACTGTATTTTAGGATGACTTTTTTAAAAGTAATTCTTAAGTAAGTAATATACATGGAAATATCCTGAAAGAAATACCCGGTGATAATTCAAAACATTTTAGAGGGAAGAAAATAGACATTAAAGGGGGAGAAATGGGATTTTTCTATCCAAAGCCACAGTCTAAAGGTAAAAGAGACACTATTTTGCTTCAGAGACACAGAAAAATCTATCTATTAAAAAACATTCCAGTTTAGGGTCAGGCAAGATGACGATCATTCACAATAATCATATTCATTAGAAGATCCTTGGATATAACACAAGAATTTGTCCCATCAGTTTTCCAGAATAGTGAACAACAACTTGAACTTTGAGAAAATTCAGAAAATGTGAAGCTAGCAGTAAGAAAAGGGAGTGTAAAGATCAGCCTGGCTCCACAGGCGTACATAGTTGTTCATGGAAAGCAGATTATTTTAAAATTACCCCCCCTTGAACAGCATTGTGACAGTTAATCTAATGAACTTGACTGAATTAAGAGAACTGACTGGACTGTAAGAGCACTAACCTCACCAATGATTAACACCTGGGTGACTTCATAGCTGAACAAGCTATTGGGAAGTAGGATCCATCTGGAAAAAGTAGGTCACTGGGGAGATGTTTTTTTGAAAGATACAACTTTTCTTCAGGCTGTCTTCTTCCAGATTGCCATGTGGTGTGCATGTTTCTCTGCCATGCCTTCTGCCATATTTCTGCCTTGGATCCCACTGGCCATAGACTGAATCCCCTGACCCATAAGCCAAAATAAGTATTTCCTCCTTTGAGTTGTTATTCGCAGATATTTTGTACCAGCAATGGACAGGAAACAAACAGTTTTTCCACTTACCTAGGCCGCAGTCCATCCAGTCTACCCATGAGGACACCATGTGTTATGGATTGCAAACTGGTGGTCAACTTAGCACCAGTTGAATTAATTCAACTGGTGTTGAGTTAAAGATGCTCCACCTGAAGAAAGTTGCCAGCATAAATAGGGACGTGAAGAGGGGGAGCCGGGCGTTGTGGGTTCTTCCAAGAGTTGCTGTTGGAGCCACTGGTTCTCCTGGAGGAGCTTGTCATGCTGGCTTCCCCAATATGGATTCGGCCATGATCCTTGGAGGAGCTCGGGACCTCGTTGGTGAGAGTGGCTGTGGTTCACGTTGCGGGAGCCCTGCTCCTCACATTGTACATCGCTTCCTGGCTCCGGAGGGGAGGCTGTGTGCTGGAGAAGCTGGTCACGCTGGGCTTCCTGACCTGTGCTCAACTGTTCTCCATCGTCAGAGGAGCGCGGGACCTCGTCGCCATTGGGGATGGCTGTGGTGCTCTTCAGGGCAGCCCCACTTCTTCTTTTGAGCATGACTTCTCAGCTCCCATGTAGAATCCTCAACCCACTGCATGGCTCCTTCACCCTGCTGGCATAGACTTTCTAGCTCCACCGCTGACCTGTGGCCTTCCCAGCACAGAACCATAAATAGTCTGGCATGAGCCCTTATTGTGGACTCTTAGATTCCCAGTTGGTACTGTGGGAGGCATTGTCATGTGTTTTGGGTCTCTAGCAGGACTCTTACATGACATTGCTGTGGGATCCAGGCCCTCGGCTATCCTGGGTCTTAGTATTGTGGACAGATTCTCCTGCACTTTCTTGTGTATACTTTTGGGTGACTACTATAAAATAATATTACAAACACTGTGTCCTGTAGCAGTTGTTCTCTATGTAACCCCTGACTACAACACTATGGTTTATGCAGAAGTGTGAGGTTGGGACCTTCTACCATGAGAGTGGGCTCTGTCTACTTGTCCTTTCTCCCCAGGCCAACCCAGAGCCTAGCATATAGGAAGGACCTTGTCCTCAAGTGTGTTGCCTTTGGTGAATGTTGTAAGAACCTGAAAAGATGTTCCTCTGAGATACCTTCCCTGACCATGAAATAGAATTTGGCTAAGACAGTATCTCACCACTCCCCCACCATAAACATTAGTGAATGGCACATGTAGGGGAGAGTTCAGTCAGTTTTAGTCCCAAGGGAACACAACTCTGGAACCCAACTCCACTGTTTTGGAAAAGAACCATTTCAGAAGTAGAAAATAATGCTGGTGAGCCAGATGAAATTATCTCTCTTCCATGACAGGAGACTTGAGATGAGAGTATATCCTGTCCAGACCAAGATGCCACTGTCTGCAGTGATTACCAAATCTACAGTGGATGCCTCCCAAAAGATGGCCTAGTATGTGTCAAATACATCAAATACCATCCTCTGAGTTCCATATACACAGCATTCTAAAATGTGGCTCATCTCAGTGAAGGGTTGGTTGGGCCGAGTGTTTATGCAAGTGTCCTATGTTTGTCTTTTTATGTAATTCATCTTTTTCATGGGGTCTCTCTCACTTTCCTCATATCATCCAAAAGGTTAATGCCCTTGTTACACCAAAGTTTCTCTTATCGAAAAACCAAAATAGAACAAAACAAGTAAGCAGGCAAGCAAACAAACAAAAAAACCAAAAAGCCAACCTAATCAGATATAGGATGAACAAATTATGAGAGTGTCAGGCAGAGCTTGAGTAGTGATGGATTACATAATTAACTTGATTATAGTAATCATTGCACTATGCTGTATACCTTAAATATATTAATCTTTATTTGTCAATTAAATATTTAAAAGTTTTAAAAGCTTAAACAGTTTGATTCCACCAAGGTAATAATCACTTAGATTTCTTTTTTATTTTTTATTTAAGAGAAAAAAGACACATATAAGAAAGACAAAAAGCAAAAGAGACAAACAAACAACAAGAGCAAATCCACCACAGTAACAGTATAGGTTTACAAAACAAGATGACAGGAACCTGACCATGGTTGCAATATTGTGTATCATTATCTTCAACATGGTTGTTTACATTAACAGATATAGACATGTAAAATTAATCTAATCATATGAGTATTAACCAATCTTTCTCAATAACTAATACATTCAGTAATACAGTCATTTTAGTTATCTTACATATACATATATACAGATTTATGTCTTTTTCCTTTTCCCTTCCTTCTTTCTTCCTTTTCCCTTTCCCAATTACTTATGCTCTTTGAGCAGTTTTTTACCTTTACATAGTATTTATGGTACATTTTGGATCATATACACTTTTTCAGTTTCTTACACTAGGGAGACAATATAGTATTTACGCATGTGGGTTTGATTTATCGCACT
>RJWM01038769.1:0-16544 GCA_004363535.1 Dasyprocta punctata | reverse complement strand
ATTCCATTGATCTTCAGGTCTGTTTTGATTCCAGTACCATGCTGATTTTATCACAGTAGCTTTGTAGTATAGTTTCAAGTCAGGGATTGTGATGCCTCCTGCCTTCCCTTTGTTGCCCAAAATTGCCTTTGCTATTCTAGGTCTTTTCTGGTTCCAGATGAATTTCAGGAATGCTTTCTCTAGCTCTGTGAGGTAGGCAAGTGATATTTTGATTGGAATTGCATTAACTCTGTGTAATAACTTTGGGAGAATGGCCATCTTCACGATGTTTGTTCTTCCTATCCATGAACAGGGAATATCTTTCCATTTTCTGAAATCTTCTTCGATTTCCTTCTTTAGAGTAATGTAATTTTCATTGTATAGATCTTTTACTTCCTTTGCTAGATTGATTCCTAAGTATTTCATTTTTTTGGATGTTATAGTGAAGGGTGTGGTTTCCCTTATTTCTCTCTCAGTGACTTTGTTGTTTGTGTATAGGAATACTATTGATTTTTGAGTGTTCACCTTGTATCCAGCTACATTACTGAATTTGCTTATTACTTCTAGAAGTCTTCTGATGGATTTTTGGGGGTCTTCTATGTAGAGTATCATATCATCTGCAAATAATGATAATTTCACTTCTTCCTTTCCTATCCTTATTCCCTTTATTTCTTTCTCTAGTCTAATTGTTCTGGCTAATATTTCCAGAACTATATTGAATAGGAGTGGTGATAATGGACATCCATGTGTTGTTCCTGATTTTAGGTTGAAAGTTTTCAGTTTTTCTCCATTTAGTAAGATGTTGGCTATTGGCTTATGATATATGGCTTTTATCAGGTTGAGGTAGAGACCATCTCGTCCGATTTTCTGTAGGGTTTTTATCATGAATTGGTGTTAGATTTTGTCAAAAGCTTTTTCTGCATCTATTGAGATGGTCATGTGGTTCTTGTCCTTGGCCCTGTTGATATGGTGAATTACATGTATTGATTTGCATATGTTGAACCATCCCTACATTCCTGGGTTGAATCCCACTTGATCATAATGTATAATCTTTCTGATAACTTGCTGTATTCTATGTGGCAGTATTTTATTGAGGATTTTTGCATCTATGTTCATTAGGGAGATTGGCCTGTAATTTTCTTTTTTGGTTGGGTCTTTCTCTGGTTTTGGTATTAGGGTAATACTTGTTTCCAGGAATGAGTTAGGGAGACTTGCTTCCCTTTCAATTTCATTGAAGAGTTTGAGGAGTGTTGGTGTTAAGTCTTCCCTAAATTTCTTGTAGAATTCAATGGTGTATCCATCAGGGCCTGGGCTTTTCTTTGTTGGTAGGGTCCTAATTACATTTTCAATTTCATTAGCTGAAATTGGGTTATTCTGCAGCTTTACTTCTTGATTCGGCTTTGGTAATTCATAGGTTTCTAGGAATCTGTCCATTTTTCTGTGTTATCAAATCTATGTGAGTAAAGGTTTTCGAAATAGGTGTTGATGATCTTCTGTATTTCCACCGGGTCTGTAGTGATTTCACCCTTTTCATTTCTTATTGCATGGATCTGAGTTTTTTCTTTCCTCTTCTTGATAAGGTTGGCTAGGGGTTTATCAGTTTTATTTACTCTTTCAAAGAACCAACTCTTTGATTCATTAATTCTTTGTATTGTTTTCTTAGTTTCAATTGCATTAATTTCTGCTCTGATCTTGATAATTTCCTCCCTTCTTTGGGCTTTGGACTTGACTTGCTCTTCTGGAACCATTATTTTTTAACAACCCTGGATGTTTTAATATTTGAAAACCTGCAGAATGTTAACAAACACTTACATATTTTACACAGAAAATTAGACATCAAACCATATACAACATTGTAGCATGACAACTGTGATGACATTTTCTAAAACACTTGAGTTTTCATTTTGACATCAAATATCTCCTTTTTAATCAAACTGCATGGGAACTACTTCCCAGAATCAACAAGTGGGATCTTGCCTTATTGAAAAGTTTTTGCATGTCAAAAGAAATCTCCAACAGAGTGAAAACAAAATCCACGAACTGGGAAAATATCTTAGGCAATTGACCCTCAGACAAAGAATTTCTATCTAAAACATATAAAAAATTTTAAAAGTCAGGGCTCTAAAATTCAAGGACCTAATCCAAAAATGGGCATCTGAGATGAATACCCACGTCTCAGATGAAGAAATACAAATGGCAAATAAATATATGAAAAAATGTTCAGCATCAATGGTCATTCAGGAAATACAAACTAAAACAACACTGAGATTCCATCTCACTCCAGAAAGAATGGCCAAGATAAAAAAAATCAACCAATAACAAATGCTGGAGGGGTTGTGAGGAAAAGGAACCCTTCTCCACTGTTGGTGGGAGTGTAGACTGGTGCAACCACTGTGGAAATCACTGTGGAGATTCCTCAAGAAGCTAGGATTAGAGATCCCATTTGACCCAGCTATCCCACTTCTGAGTATTTTCCCAGAAGAATTGAAAGCATCATACCACAGTGATATTTGTGCACCCATGTTTATAGCAACACAATTTGTAATAGCTAAATCTTGGAAACTACCCAAAGGCCCATCAATCAAGGAATAGATTTTAAAAATGTGGTGTTTTTACCCAATGGAGTACTACTTAGCTATCAAGAAAGATTGCATCAATGTTTTGATAAGTAAATGGACACAATTTGAGACCATACACATAAGTGAGATAAACGTATTGTCTCCCTAGTGTAAGAAACTGAAACAGTATTATGATCCAAAATCTACATTAAATACTGTGTAAGGGTAAGAAACTGCTCAAAGAGCAAAAGTAATTGGGAAAGGGAAAAAGAGGAAAGAAGAGGGAAAAGGGAAAAGGCATAAATCTGTATATGTGTATATGTATATGTAAGATAGCTAAAATAAATATACTGCTGAACGTATTAGTTATTGAGAAAGAACAGTTAATACTCATATGATTAGATCAATTTTACACGTCTATATCTGTTAATGCAAGCAAGTGTGTTGAAGTTAACGATATGCAATATTGCAACCATTGTCAAGTTCCTATCATCTTGTTTTTAAACCTATGATGTTCCTGTTTTGGATTTGCAGTTGTCGTTTGTTTTTCTCTTTTGCCTCTTTTCTTTCTTTTCTATGTCTTTTTTCTCTTAAATAAAAAAACAAATATCTCCTTTTTGGTCAATCATCCTTTTGTAATACATAACAGCTTTTACCTAACTTGTCGACCTTTAGTGAGATATACATCTTATAAATTTTTGTTTCAGCCTTAGAATTGAATCTGAAACAAAATTCTGTTACCATAAACAATCCCTGTTTTACATTTTGGAAAACCTGTACTTCTGGAAGCATGAATACATTGATACAACATGATGTTTATAACAATCTGTCATAGCCATGTGAAAACTTTTGTATCGGCATCTTTAAATCAAAAATTTGACAGTATTACTTATTTTGACAATGACCAAAGTAAACATATTACAATAATATATTTTTATGATTTTCATTGGGGTATCTCCTATAGGCAATGGAGATCACTGTGGCCTCCAATCAATGAACAAGGGCTGATTAAATATTACCAGGTGAACACTTTCAGATTTATTAATTGAAGTTCTGTCCAATAATCCCCCCATCCTAAGGGACTTTGTTTAATCATCTAAATAATTTTTTTTTGCTTAAGAAAATTCCAACCATAACGTTTAACATATTATTTTTGAACAATGAGAGACTCTCAAGTTATGATAAACAACAAAGTGCACTGCATTTACAGAACCAATTTTAGCATCATTTGCACTAACTGGGAACCCAGGTCGAAGCATGTTTTTTAAAACTTTTACCCAATTTAAACTTTGATTAATTATCCAAAAATGTAAAAAAAGAATAATCGTCGAGCTCAACTAAAGAAGATACAGCTGTTTACAGGATGGACAAATGCACAAACAATCTGTACAGATTCAAACAGACACAGAAGCAAGCAAAGTTGCTGGTGTCCACAAAAGCTCTCTAAGTTCCCAGGAACTAGTCATACACTTGTATCCTGCCCCTTTGCTGAACTAGCTCGCTCCTTATATCCCATGTCCTCGGAGTTAGAACACCTGTCACCTCCAGCACCCCATGCCCTCAGGCATTTCTTAGGCACTAGATGCCACTTGGGAACTCCTGTATGGGCACTTGTGCTTCCAACTCCACATGTGTGAATGATCATTAGTTCACTTGACTCCCAAAAGCAGCTTAACAGACTGGACAAACAGACAGGTATACAGGAAAACTGACAAATGCCTTACACATTCAGAGTGCACTCTATTTTAGCCAAATTGAATTGCACTAATTTTTTACAATCATAGAATTTGTAATTATTAGTAGCTAGTCAGACTCATAGTACGTCAATCAGCAGAAATCTCATAAAAGAATTTGGAACAGACAAAATCTTATCTATAATGAACATACATATACTCTTATCATCTATTTAGATCTCTGGCTTTATTTTTTGTTACCATCTTC
Organism: Dasyprocta punctata; assembly: GCA_004363535.1. NCBI lineage: Eukaryota > Metazoa > Chordata > Mammalia > Rodentia > Dasyproctidae > Dasyprocta > Dasyprocta punctata. The sequence continues at coordinate 12,066 of RJWM01038769.1, read as the reverse complement.
TGGGCATCTTGGGTTGAATAAGGTTGGTTCTACCTTCATCTTTTTCTATCAGTTGTGGCGTGGTCTCTCAGGCACCACTGTCATAGGACTGAGCATCTGCTTCTGGAGCGGTGGAATCAACTCCTTCTCTGAGTTTGGATCCATGATACAGATGGGCAGCACACTCTGACACCCAGATAGGCCATTTAGCATTTCCTGGAAAAGCATAAACTTATCTTTGACCCCAAATTAGCACTGAGTTGTGTCCCTTCCATTGTCTAGTATGAAGATCTTTCTGAAGGACCCTTCCTAGTTTTTTTGTTTTACCTGATTGATTGTCTTGCTGCTATTGTAGTTCCATTCTTAGCAGAATTTAAAAATTAAAAAAAAAGAATTTAAAAATTGTTACTACTACATACTGCCCAATGAAGTCTAGGTAAAATTCCCCTTTTCTGTTTTTGTAATTATATTTTGAGCAAGTTTAACAAGTTTTAGCTTGTATCCAGGTTAAACTGAATTCTTTGCATAAGGCAGAAGTATTCTGATGGAAGGTGGCATGGCAAACAGAAGCCTATTGATCAGTGTCTGAGGGAGTAACAGTTCACAGCGTGGAAGGCAGCAAAAGTAGCAAAAGCAAAGGAGGGAAGCATAAGCCTCCTTTTCTTCTCTACACTGTAAGCAGGCTGCACCCTGTCCTTGCCCTCCTCCTCCCCCGTAGAAGAATGTTGGCAAACAGAGAAATCCTGCCCCCCCAACAAGTCACTCAGCCAAGCTTCCAGATTTCAAGTTGACGCAATGTGTCAACAATTCCCATTCACTACTGCCAACTTGGCAGTCAGACACATTGCTTTAAACCAGTTTCTAGCTATAAAGGCATGCTTATTTTTAACATTTTATAACTTGAGAATTTAAACACAGACTTAGCAATCCTTAAGAACCAATATTAAGTCTCTCAACATTATATTGCATTAGAACTCTAAAATTTTGCCCTTACACCTGACACAAGAAACATTGTTTCTTTTCCTTGTTTGCTCAAGCTGCGGGCTCTGTGGCGCTCTTTGCTTCCCTCCCCTGCTTGGGGGCTTGTGAGAAGTAGTGAGAGGAGCAGAAAGCATCAGTTTCTCCCTGGTAAATAACATTTTGAAAGTCTGTACAGGCCCAGACAGATTTGTGATCACTTGTTTTTTCATTAGCCTTGCTCTGAACTGTTTTCCCATTTCCTCTGAAACATGTAAGTTTAGAATTCCTTCTTCAAGAAACAAAGTCAAGAAATTTCACAAACTGTGTAGTGTCAGTGTATTAAAAACTAAAATTAATACAAAAAAGCAAAAAGACCTAAATAAACGTAGAGTTACATGAATCATGAATTTGAAGCAAGTACCCCTGAAATAAGTAATTTTGAGAAATAATGAAGTTTGAGAACTTTACCAGATAACAAGACTTACTGCAAAGTCATTGTGAGACAGTGATATGCTGGAGTCAGCCTATTATCAGCTAGTGAAAACCAAATGTTGAATTTTTAGAAGTTTTAAAGGTTAATTGTTGTCATATTGCTTATTCGAAACTGTCTTTTGTGAGAGTACTTTGTAAACAAAAATCAGCAAACCACAAAGCAGGACCACATTACCCCTACAACCACTAGGAGACTGCTGTGCCAAGCAGGGCTGTGCCATCCCAGGGAAGCTGTCTGAGCTATAGCACCCCTACTCTTTGCCAGGGCTGTTGTAGGCCCTTTTGGACATTTTTCTTCCAGAAAAGGTAGGTCTTCCACACCAGTTTTAAATTTACATCGAGTGGCCCAAGAATACCATCATCTACACTTCGGACAGATAGTTGAAGGTTTTGTTGAAGGGACAGAGAGTGACCGTGTTGCCCACAAAGGTGCAGCAGCACAACGATTGGCAAAATGCCTCCTTGCAACAAAGACAAGTAGCTTTATTTTTTCTCTTTCCTTTAGGATGTGAACTAATGACCTCAGTGACTATAATTTCTCCCGGACTATTGGCAATTCAATGTTTAATAGCCAGGTAGATACGCTGAAAATTCTCTAGGTACTCCCCTACCCATCTGGCAGTTTTTAAGCATTAACTGCAAGGGAGACAGAGAAGATAACTCTACTCCCTTAGAGGCAGAAGTTCCAATCTGTGTTGCAGCAAAATTTCTTTGAGCCAAAAAGGCAGGTGTTGCCACTTGAGGCTCAGTTAAGGTTAACGGGGTGGCTGTCATTCCATCATCTTTTCCCTGCTTGGGACTTGATTCTAAAACAGTCCCTGGAGCCAATTCCATTGTGGCTGTCTCTAGAAGCTTATGATTATTAAGACCCTGTCTAATCCAGATCCACAGAAGGAATGTGCATACAACATGCGACAAACAGTTCCTTACATATTTGTGATCCTTTTGAATATGTTTGTTCCATAATAATCAATATACCTCTCTCTGTTCTTTTTTTTTCTGGGGAAGGGGTTTCTCACAGGCCCCTTTATAACTGACCCTAGAGGAAAAGGGATTGTTTCAATGCCCCACTCTTTACAACTGAGGAAACCAATATCAATACACTCCAGTGATGACTATTGACCTATACTAATGCACTTCTTCCCCTAGTCCTGGGCACATGAGAAGTGTCCCTTCACCCTCAATCTCAGTTGCCATATATCATGACCCTTGTGGCTCCTGAGGTTGTGGGGGTGAAGGACCATGAGAGGATGAGAAAATAAAGAAGTCACAAAGCTGGGGTCAGGTGGAACCCTTATGCTCCTGATGGGAGGAAAGGAACTGCTCAACCAATGAAGCATATTTATTTATATACTGGGAAGGATAATGTCAATTTCAGCCCCTCTGCCTAGCAACCCATTGCTTTAATTGTCTAGGAGCCTGGTGTTTTATGGGCTATAGCAACTTCTTCACATGGCTGACCTGGGGACTCTTAGTTATTATGGTATCATCGTGTCTGTGTCATGCCCTAGGACAATTTCCAGTTTCAGCATCTCCCAACAGTCCCCCATGAAGCAAAATGGTAGATGATGGGGACATACACCAGTGAAGCCAACCCAGAGATTCTCAAGATTCTCCTTCCGTAAGTTTGTGTTGAAGACTCCTATCTTGGAATGGCTGGCAACCACCAGCCTCTGATCCGGGAGCTCTATCCTGGAGGAAACCATTCATGCATCAAACAAAACCTCATGCCACTAGAAGCTCAACTAGGAATTCAACCACACATCTAGAGACTTCAGGACTTTGGAGCCCTTATAGACTGTTAATCAACCTGAAAAACCTTTCCTACCTGTAAAGAAACCCAATGGGGAATATTGTCCAGGCCAGGATCTCTGAGCCATTAATGCTGCTGTGGTTGCCCTCAATCCTGCAGAATTCCTTATTCTCTGCTCAGTCTCCTGACACTCCTAGTCTGCTGGTAAACCTGGTTGGACTTAAAGGATGCCTTTTGCTTTCTTTGGTTGGCTTCTGTCATCCAGACCCTCATTGCCTTTGAATTGGATGAATTTAGATCTAGAATCAAAAGTCAACTGACCTGGACTCAGTTTCTCTAAGGATTTAAAAACTCTCCTTCTCTCTTTGGAGAAGGCCTTGTAGCTGACCTTGCTAGTTTGCCCAGCATAGAACACCACTTCACTCTCCTCCAATATGTTGATGATCTTCTCTCTAGTGACACCCAAGCTGCATGCTGGGAAGGCATAAAAACTCCGCAACAACATCTGACAGAAACTGACTACAAAGTACCTTGGAAAAACCCACAAATCTGCAAACAGAAAGTCTGATTTCTGGGATTTAAATTAAATCAGGAACATTTTGCCATCAGACTAGTAAGAAAAGATATCATCTGCTCCACCCCAGCCCAACCACAAGGAAAACACTCAGTGAATTTCTTGCAGCCACTGGCTTCTGCACGTGGATTTGCTGAAAAGACAAGACATCTCTATGGCATTTTATCTAGTAAAGACTCTGATGCCTTCAACTGGGAACTTGGAACAGAAAAGGCATTCAATATCATAAAATCCGTGCTAGGCTGGGAAATTCGAGGTTACTCATCCGTTCAACATGTTTGTTGATGAGGCTACAACATATAACCTCAGGGGGGCTCACTCAAACTGTGAACTCATGGGAGCCTTCAGTGGTTTACCCATCATAAAACTTGGATACAGATACTAAGGGCTAGTGCCCTTGCCTGCACACTCTGGCAGCCACTGTCCTTCTGATCAAGGAAGCTGACAAGCTCAAGTTGGACTGTCCAGGTACTACATGCTGTACTGGATCTCCTGAATAATCATGAACATCCCTGGCTCTCCAACAGCCAGGGTACCCAGTACAAAGGATTCTTATGTGAAAATGCTCATCTGACCCACGTGGTAAAGCCATTCAATCCTGCCACATACCTGTCCATCAATATAGGTCATCCAGACAATGACTTCTTGTCACTGAGCAAAGAGTTGTTCTTCAACCTAGCAGACCTGAAGATTGATCTCCTAGCAACTATCGGGTGCACTGTGTTTATGGACATACATAGTTCTGTTCCAAATGGAGGCAGACAGGCTGGATATGCTGTGCTCTGATGGAGACCACTAGAAAGCAGCTCTGAACAGGATTTAAAATTAACCAATTAACTTCCTATGTTTGCTTGTGAGTCTGTACAAAGCCTAGACCCACTGTCTGGAGATGGGCAGCAGATTCATAGTAAGTGAACCTCTATGGATCATTGGTCCTGGCTGACTTCTCTAGTGACCTGTGATGCCTTCAGGCCTCAAAGAACAAGACAATGGCACAGCTAAGGATGCCTGGCTCCCACCCCAATTAAATAGGTAAAGACTGTAGCTGCAGGCATCTCACTCCTACAGTGAAGTTCAATCTAGTGATTAGATAGGTCTCCCAAATTAGCATAATTTATTACTTGGAAAAGTCCTTGGACTGACTCCCAAAGTCCTGCTCAAATTTCTGTGCTTTGCACTCTAATCCCTTCTCTTGTTTGTAAACCAAATAAGTGTTGGCTTCCCAGATAATTTCTTTCTCTCAGCCCCCAGAGAATCTAGAATTGTGTGCTCTAGGATTTTGGTCATTCTGGAGACTAAAAATCTTACAACTTGCCTCTTATTCAAGCCTTTCCATCCACTCATTTGGGAAGTTGTGGTCCTGATCACTTCACGATACTGGTCACCTTGGATGGGGTTATTTTGGTTGAGGCTCTCCTGCGAGAATGGTCTGCACAATGAGTTGAACTTTAGGCCCTCATATAGGCTCTCGATTGATCTGAAAAAAAAGATCAACGTCTACATGGACTCTACATATACTTCTGACACAGCCAATGTTCATGGAATGATATAGAGAGAGATCTTCTCACAGCAGAAGTAAAAATCATTAAAAGAAAGAGGAATTTTGACCACCTCTTGCTGCTGTCTGGAAACCCATCAAAGTGGCCATCATGCACTTGCATGAACAACAAAAATTTAAAGACTTTCATCTCCCTAGGAAGCAACAAGTCAGACGAAATTGTAAAGTTAACTGTAAAAGGGGCCTCTAGGGGCAAAAACACCATGAAAGTAAAGATAGAAAAGCAGGAAGTCCTGATGGGCATCCCTCCTGATACTGTAATGGAAACAAAAGGACAATTCCCTACATATGCTGAAGGGGATAACTGGGAAAAACAAGAGAGAACCAGTAAGGCATCCAGCCCCTGGTACACACACCTAGATGGATGAACTGTCATCCCACACAACACAGCTCACTCATGGTTCAAAAATACCACAATCTAAACCATAGGTGAGAAACAGCCATGGAAGAGCTCCTAAGCTGCTACTTATGGAGGATTTTTCCCTCTACATTCTTTAGGGAGATTAGCCTGTGGATCTCTTTTTCAACTGGGTCTTTCGCTGGTTTGGGTATCAGAGTAATTCTTGCCTCTAGAAATGAATTAGGAGTATTGCTTCCCTTTCAATTTCATTAGAGTGTGAGAGTTTTGGTATTAAATCTTCTCTAAATACCTTGCAGAATTCATTAGTGAATCCATCAGGACCCGGACTTCTTTTTATTAGTGAGTTTTTAATTGTATTTGCAATCTCAGTAACTGATATTGGGCTGTTTAGAATTGTCATATCTTCTCGATGGAACTTTGATAATTCATACATATGTAGGAATCTGTCCATTTCTTCTGTGTTTTCCATTCTAATTCAGTAAAGATTCTTGCAGTAGGTATTGATCATCATCTGAATTTCCACAGAATTCGAAGTGATTTCACTCTTTCAATTCCTCATTGCGTGAATTTAATTTCTTTGCTTTCTTTTGATAAGGTTTCCTAAGGGTTTATCAAGTTTCATTAATCTTTCAAAGAACCAATGTGTCAAACCATGATTCTTTGTGTTGTTTTCATAGTCTCAATTGCATTAGCTTCTTCTCTGATCTTTATGATTTCCTCCCTCACATGACCTTTGCGCTTTACTTGCTCTTCTTTTTCTACAAGCTGGATGTGCAAAGTTAAGTTATTTGGGCTCATTCTGTTTTCTCGATGTGAGAATTCACTGCTATACATTTGGCCTCTAGACACAAGTAGCATTAATCACACCACCAGCTTCTCTGGGTCTCTCACCCACGGATAGCAAATCTGGGAACTCATATCTCCATAACTATTGGAACTGATTCCCATAATAAATTATGTGTAACTGGATAAGTATATAAATCATTTGGCTGTATTTGCAATCATGTTTTCTGTCAATGGACGGCATCTACCACGGTGGTCCCAGTAGATTACAATAAACCTGGAAACTTCTATTGCCCAAAAAATTTTACCACACTTCTCCCTTAGTTAAGTACATGCAGCAATGTACATATTAACCACCGTGTCACAGTTACCCGCCTAACTCAGAGCCATCACGTATGGCACAAGTGTGTACAGAGGAACAGAAGGTTGTTCCACTTAGCCTGCATGTGTTGCAGGTGACACCATCCAGTTGTGTGTGGGGGACATGCTGCATGATGGTGGCTCAGGGACAAATCAAGTCATAATGAATTTCCCAGGATGTGCTCTCTCTCTTAAGTGAGGCATGACGTGTGTGTGTGTGTGTGTGTGTGTGTGTGTGCGTGTGTGTGTGTGTGTGTGTCCCCTATTGATCCTCTTTCTCTGAAGACTAATAACTCATCATAAGAGCTCAGCAGCAGTCACCTCTTCTGGCCTGTAGTGGTGACACAGCCCTGAGGTGAGCATGTATCTGGGTTTGCATGCATGGAGGGCTGCACGGCATCCTATCCTCAGAGCCCTCCAGGGGCCACCTCACAATCCCAAAGTTTCCTCTCAGGGAGATGGTGTGTGTAACTGAGCCCATAAAGGCCAGGCTTCAAAAGCCTGTTATCTTCACATTGTCCAGCACAAAGCCCTGGGAACCTGGCTCAGAGGTAGACAATCTATGGTTAAAGTGAGGCTCTGCCATTTGTCAGTTTTGTGATCTTTCTGAGACTCACATTCCATCTTGCTCAAAAAGGCATCAAGCTCGGCCTGAGAGGATTGGAGGAGCCAACCAGCACATAAGTCTTAGTGTGTGATCCCCAGAACCAGACTCTGATACAAGGATTCGAGAGCAACTATTTTATTGGGAGGATACCCTAGACAATTGAGAGGTGTTTTCAGGAAACATATAGGACAATGAAGAAGTAAGATGAGGAAGAGAAGAAAAAGTTAAGGGGAGTTTGCTAAAGTACGAGTCCACTGTGGACATCAAATTCTCAGCTCTGAGAGGCACTAGAGAACCTGGAGTTGAGAGTCATTGCTCCAGAGAAAACAGTGGTGTGTATAGGCACTCGTGAATCTCAGGTCCTCTTTGGAATAGGAAAGAAGACATTAACACCTCAAGTATAATTTCCCCTTTATAGGGGGTAGGCATCTGAAAACAGAAGGTGGCAGCCATTGTTGATTTTCTATTATCTTTTGAAGCCATGCATTGCTTTTGTTGTTCCGTTTTGTTTGGTTTTATTCTGTCTTGTTTCGTTTGATTTTATTGTAGCAGATGACATGGGCAGCTATTTCCAAGATAACAAGACATATTATGGTAGCCATTGTTGATTTCTTATTATCTTGTTTCAAAGCCCTATACGGTTTTCACTGTTTTGTTTTGATTGATTTTATTCTTTTTTGTTTGTTTGATTTTATTATGTCTGATGGTATAGGCAGCTACTTTGAACATAACAAGAGGCTTTATGGTAGCCATTATTGATTTCCTATTGTCTTGTTTTGAAGTGCTGTATCACGAGCACTGTTTTGTTCTGTTTGGCTCTATTCTATTTCATTTTGTTCAGTCTTATTCTCTTCAAAATAAAAAATAAATAAATAAATAAATTCCCCTTTGCAAACCCTGTTCACAAGGAGAAAGATAACATGAAAATGGAAGAGAAGGAGGAGGAGGAGGGGGAGGAGGAAAAGGAGGAAGAAAAAAGGGGGAGTGGGATGAGGAGAAGAACAAAGAAATGGATGGGTGTGGGCAACTGTTGACAATCACTATTTAACATTTTGGGATTAGAGGAGATTTTTGTCTCACTTTTGCTTACATACACTCCTATACTGTGCTTGGAATATGACACATCTAAGCCTTCCACTTAGAGCACACTAAATTTTCCTCATCTCACTTTACACCATTCATTTCTCATTTCACAGCCATGTTTAGCACAGGTGCCCAGTCTGTGGCCTGCTGAAGCTCTCGTCCGTGGATTCTATCATACAGGTGTCACCTGCAGCCAGAAATTGGCCACTCGCAGGGTGACCACTCTCAGAGTGTTGAAGAGAGTAGCCCTGTCCCTGATCCCTCGCTCTCCCCTCATAGTTGAATCCTGTGCCACCTCCATTAATGAGAATCTCGGTGAGAATAAAGTCGTGTTTTTCAAAACATAAACTAGCTTTTCAGTAAGTAGCAGACTGGGGTTTGGACCTTAATAGTGCAACACTAAAGTACAGTGATTTGTCTTAATCCATTGGGGCTGCTGGGACAAAATGCCTTAGATAGTGTAGTTTATAAACAACAGAAGTTTACTACTCACAGGTCTGGGGACTGGGAAGACCCATAGAATGTGAGAAGATCTTTGCTAATTACTCTTCTGACAGGATTAATATCTAGAATATCTACAAAAACTTGAAAGATCTAGTACCAAAAAATCCCAAATATCCCAATCCAAATGCAAAAGTGAATTGAGTAGACACTTCTCCAAAGAAGTACAAACAGCCTGTAAGTCTGTGAAGAAACGTTCACCATCTTTAGCAATAAAAAAAAATCACAGCTACACTGAACATATACTTCACAGCAGTCAGACTATTTTGATTAAGTATACAAAAAATGACAAATGGTAGTGAGGATGCATGGGGGGAAATGAACCATTTACACTACTGGTGGGAGTGGAAATTACAAAAGCCATTGTGGAAACCAGTGTGGAGATTCCACAAAAAAGCTAAAAATAAAGCAACATTTGACCCAGCTTTTCCACTCCTGGGTATGCACCTGAGGGAATTAAGGTCAGCACACCTGACAGTCAGCACACCTGTAGACGCAAGTTTACTGCAGCATGAGTCACCACAGCTGGAATGCAGAAGCAGCTTGGTGTTCGTCAGCAGATGCACAAAGAAAACGTGATCGATAGGTAGGTATTATCCAGCCATAAAAGGAACAAAATGGTGTCATTAGCGGGAAAGTAGCTGGGCCTGAAGAGAATCATGTCAAGCAAAATAAGCCAAGCTCAGAAAGATAAACATTGCATGCTTTCTCTAATAGCTTGAAAATTAAAAAATAGCATGAGAAAGTAGGAGAGAGACTTAGACAAGAGGAAGAGAAGAAGTGAAGGGGAGAGGCACTGCAAGGGGAAGTAGTGGGAGGACGGGTGTGATCAAAGTGCACAACTATGAAAATGCCTCATTGAAAATCACCAGTTTACCAAATGAATAGATATGGTGCTAATAAAATGTGTTTTAAAAATGGATCTTTGGAAAGCCATTTAGTGAAAGTGGGATCAGTGCCTTGATGAAAGAGGCCTGAGCGTGCTTTCTCTCCACACCCACCAAGTGAGGATACAAAGATGAGCGACAGCCCTCACCAGACACCACCAAACCTGCTGGCCCCTTGGCCTTTCAAGCCATCAGAACTGTGAGCAGTAACTTTCTATTTTTTATACATGACTCATTTTTCTCAGTCATTTTTCTTGTCTTTGGGTCAAGACAGCTGACATTTGCAATTTAAGAGAGAACAGGCATATTTTGGCTCATGTTTTAGATGTTTCAGTTCATGGCCTGCTGACTCCAACCAGAAGCGGTCTGGTGGGAGGTAATGGAGGAGGAAAGATGCTGGTGTCATGGCGGCCAGAAATCAGAAATAGAAGGGAGGAGCCCAGGAGAAGAGTACATCCTACCCAGTCAAGTCCCAAGTGACTCTCTTCCAACCACACCCTACCTCTAAACTCATCTTTATCTGTAGCTCCCCCATGGCCCACTTCTCTTCCAGAAGCCAGCCTATGACTCCATGAGGATTTGAGGTGACACCCAGATATAAAACAGAATACCAGGTGAGGTGTTTTGTTACAGCAGCCCACATACACTAAGTCAATGGTGTGGCTCTATCAAGGTTAGAATCCCAGCCTGCTGCTTCCTAGTGGAGCACATGGTTTATCTTGCTAAGCCTCAGTTCCTTTCCGACCTCATGGTAACTCCTTCTTGGTCTGATCTGAGTATGGGACAAACCTTCGCATGTGACACAATTTAAGCATCCACAGTCCACAAAACTTAATTTTGTCCATTTTTTATACATATATTTTAAACATCATGAAACAAAAATGTAAGTGTTTTGAAAATGTGGTGACTTGCTGTTAAAGAAAAATGCTCAGAATATTCAGTAGCTTCAATATAGCTATAGCTCTTCAAATATCTGAGAAACTATGACCTGGTCCAATTCTGGTCTGAAGGTTAGAACTAAAAAATAAACATTTTTTTCTTTCCCCAGGGAGGTGCCTCCATGCCTTCATTCTCCTGCCATGGCAAAGAAACAGTGAAGGGTGGAGGCAAGGCTGGCCTGCTCGCGGTCAGGGACAGAGGCAGAATGTGGGCACCACTTGAAATGCTCAGCTTTGGCCCCTGCCTACACTGGGTCACAGAGGCCCCTCTCACTCTTGCTCCCTCATGGTCTCGTCCTCCTTTCTTCCTCCCAAACACATGGTTAAGAGGGGCTGCCCCAGACGAGGCTCCCTCTGTCTATAGGGTGGAGGTCAAGGGCTGACACCATTCAGGAGCTATAGAGATGGGACATGATACAATTACTGGCTGTAAAATGAGATGAAAATATAGTTGGTATACTCCACGTGGAAAGTCACGTATGTTTTTCTTTGCTGCTAACATTCTCCTTCCAAATGCCTTTCTAACTCCAGACATATTCATAGAAGAAAGTACAAGTAAACAAAAGCTGCCAGGTACAGTGATGCACATCTGTAATCTCAGCACTTGGGAGACTGAGGCAGGAGGATCACAGTGAGTTCAAGGGCAGCCTGGGCTACAGTTTTTTGAGGTGCAGTCTCAAAAAACCCAAACCAGCCTATCCCCACACAAAAGTAAGCAAAAGAAGTCACTCCCAATCCCCAAATGTTAAAGACTTCTTGTTAATTTTCTATTACACATACTTCCAGTTCTTTCTAAAAACGGATAATGTTTTCTTAGGAGAATAAGGCTTTCAAAGAGTACCGTGTACTTGGTGTGTTAAATATCTCTTTTCTTATTCCAAACAGGCTTCCAGAGTCCTCCGAGGGTCATGACGGTGGCGGGTGGATGGAGAGAGTGGGAAGTGTGGGTCTACAGGTCCCCAGGACTCTGCTACACCTGCTCACGTGATTCTCACAGGACAGCCAGGCCTGGGCCTGTGGCTGGCTACTGTGGGGCCTCTTCCGCTTCTGAATGTGGAGGCGGAGCCCTCTGCTGGACCATGTGGAGATAACAGGGCTTCAGAGTTTATGTGTGTCTGTGGGGGACTGTGTGGGTGACATTGTGTAAGTCTATGTGTGACTGTGTGCAATTTTGCAACTGCCTGCACACGTGTGTTGGTGTATATGTGTGTATGTAATTGTGGAGGCATG
>RJWM01038768.1:0-16548 GCA_004363535.1 Dasyprocta punctata | reverse complement strand
AAGGTAGGGAAATTCCTTCAGCTGAGCAATGTAGGTCTGGAAGAGAATCCAGCTAGATTCCATTCCTATCTTTTGGTTTTTAGGGAATGACATTCATTTATTCTTTACATACTTCTGGAGTGAATTTAGGAAACCGTGAAGTTCAGAGTGGAATTGAACCCCTTCCTATGTCTTTCCCTTTCTCAAATATTTTTTATCTAATTCCTTTCCTAGGTTGTCTCATGATATTTACAATTTTGGGGGCAGGAAGAAATAAAGAGATAAAGACAGCATATGCCAGGGGGACTTCTATGTTCACAGAGAGACCTTGTCTTGGAATTTCCTCATTAGTCATCTTTCTGTTGTTAGGCCAAAATACCTGATACACACAATGTAAAGGACAAAACATTTATTTTGGTTTACAGTTTGAGAGGGCTGGTTGGCTCCAAGGCAGGTATATTATGGCTCAGTGTAAGGTGGAAGGAAGCTGCTTATTCCATGGCAGCCAGGAGGCAGAGCACAGGGGAAGAGCCAGACGTGGAGTGAGGGACTGGGGACAAGCTGTACCCTTCAGAGACCCCCAGTGATCTACTTTCCCCAACTGGGTCCCATTTCCTAATAGCCCATTCAGCTATAAATTCCTCAGTGGGTTAACTCATTGCTGAGGTGAGTGCCCTCCTGATCTAGTCATGTCTCTAGGCACTCCCAGCCTCAAGCATTGTGCATTAGGAATCAAGCCTTCCATACATGAATCTTGGGGGGACACTTCTTATTCATTTATTAAACTTTTATTTTAAAGAGAATAAAACAAAATGAAATAAAATAGAATAAAGTCAATAAAAACAAAACAGTGAAAGTGATACAGGATTTCAAAACAGGATAATAGGAAATCAACAAAGGTTACCATAATGCCTCTTGTTATCTTCAAATTTGATGCCCATACCATCAGACATAATAAGATCAAACAAAATAAAGCAGAATAAAACCAATCAAAACAGAACATTGAAGAAAAAAAAAGCAATAAAATGGAACAAAACAGAACAGTGAAAACAATACTGGATTTCAAAAACAAGCTAGAAGGATATCCCCCATAGTTGCTATGTTGCACATTGTTATCCTCTAAATAGATACTCACACTATCAGCTTTAGGCCTGCAAAGTCAATCAAATAATACAAGAATTAAGTTGTTTTTGTACCTCAGTTGCTATTAACTCAGCCTGTGCTCTTCTGAATCAGCCACTTGTTTATGGTGGGGGTGGGGATTTCTTACTTGTTTTCCAGCCTGCACACTGGCTGGTTCATAGGAAGGGTGAACTGGCTTCTCATTTCTCTTCTCAGCTCCACATAGACACTTCATATTTAAATTATATGACTTCTCTCTGTATTCAATTTATTGACTGAAAATCTATTCTCTCTGTGCATCTTTTTCTCTCTCTGTCTGTCTCAACTTGAACTGAGAGATACAGTAATTAACTGGCTGGCAGTGAGCTCTGCTGGCCACCAGGATAGGCCATGGGCCATGGGTGAGATGGGAGAAGCAGGGATACAAAAGGCCACAGGTCTGATAAGATCACAGAGCTTTTGGAGGCAGAAAGAGGAATTTTGGTTTCTATAACTCTTGTTGCCCTTCTCTGATTACCTCTCACTTTGTTCTTCTGCTCATGAATTTGTCTGTAGAACCTTATAGTGCAATCCTTTTCCTTGAGCTACTGCCGATGATTTCTGTTTTTACCATTGTTTTCTGATATGAATGGTGACTGATGCTGAGCAGAACTCAGGGAAGTACAAAGGAGAGGGCATGGGGAAGGCTTCATCTAGGGGATGGCATTTGGGCCTGGTTGGAAGGCAAGAGTAAGTGTTTGCTGTGATTTGTTAGGATTAAAAGCAGGGAGTCTCCTGCTTGGGTGGAAGTAGATAGAGGTGAATTAACACCATCCCGCTCTGGTGGTGTCTTGGTTACTTTTCGCACGTTGCCGAGACAAAATACCTGATACCCAAAATTAGGGAAGGAAAGGTTTATTCTTACAGTTTCTCGGGAGTTTCAGTCCATGCTTAAGTTGGCTCCAATGCAGCGTGGCGGGGCAGGGCTGCCTTTCATGGCAGCCGTGAGCAGCAAGGTGCGCTGGCGAGACAGACAGGAAGGAAGCAGAAGAGGAAAACCCGCCTTCCTTTACATTATCTCAGCTCCACCCATGGGCGGGTGTAGCAGTCACCTTGCCAGACAGCAAACCAATAACAAACCAATAACTCAGCCCCATCAATATTATATGAGGAGGTAGCCGGGCGTGGTGGTGCATGCCTTTAATCCCAGCACTCGGGAGGCTGAGGTAGGAGGAGCACTGTGAGTTCGAGGCCGGCTTGGGCTACAACGGGAGTGCAAGGCCAACCTCAGCTACATAGTGCAACCCTGCCTCAAAAAACTAGGACCGGGAGTTTGGCTCAGTGGCTTAAGTGCCTGTCTGGCAGGCGCGAGGCTGTATGATCCCCGGTGCCAAAAAAAAAAAAAAAAAAAAGAAAAGAATATTATATGAGGACTTGGAGGTACATAGCATATTACCCGATACAGGTGGCCTGTTATCAGTAACCCCACAGGAAGGACCACACAGCCTGAATTTGCTTAGTGTCTTGGGTTGTTGGTTATCCAAGCCTCTCAAGTAATGTGCTTGAAAATAAGTGGACAGCACAGTGTAGTTGTGGTGTGGTCCTTGTTAGGTGGCTTGAAGTTTGGTTCTGGATCTTTTTTAAAGATTTTTTTTTATTGGTACATTTTAGGTATATATAATGATCACATTCATCATAGAGAACTTGTAACTGCACATGATATAGCTTGATTCTTTTCTCCCCATTCCCTACCTTCCCTTCAACCTCACCATCCCTCCCCATTTATGAAAGCTTTGTTTCAATTTTTTCCTTTTTTTTTTACCTTTTTTCCTTTCTCCCTCCCCCTCCTTTCTTCCCCTTCCTATTTGAACATTTTTTTCCTGTTTCATAATACCTATTACACATTTTGGTCCTTATTTCTTTTGGTTTCTCCCACCAGGGAAACAATGAAACATTCACACATGGGTGTCCAATTTATTTCACTTAAGAGTATGGTCTCAAGGTACATTCATTTTCCTATAAATGTCTCAAGTTTATCCTTATTTATGGCATAGTAGTACTTCATTGTATAAAAAAATCACATCTTCTTCATCCATTCACCAACTGATGGGCATTTGGGCTGTTTCCAAGATTTGGCTATTGCAAACTGTGCTGCTATAAACATGGATGTGCATATATTTCTGTGGTATAATAATTTTAATTCTTTTGAGAAGGTACTATGAAGGGCACTAGCTGGGTCAAATGGAACCTCTAGTCCAAGTTTGAGGAATCTCCATAGTGATTTCCAGGGTGGTTGCACCAGTCTACACAGCCACCAACAGTGAAGAAGGGTTCCTTTTTCCCCATGGCCCCATCAGCATTTGTTCCCAGTTGATTTTTTGATAATAGTCATTCTTCCTGGTGTGAGATGGTGTCTTGGTGTTGTTTTAATTTGCATTTCTGGAATGACAAATGATATTGAACATTTTTTCATGTGTTTATTTGTCATTTCTATTTCTTCATCTGAGACATGTCTATTCATTTCAGATACCCAATTTTGGATTGAATCTTTAAATTTGGGGTGTCTGTTTTTTTGAGTTTATATAGTCCAGGCAGTAGTCCTTTGTCTGAGGAACAGCTGGCAAAAAGTTTTTCTCATACTGTGGATTGTCTCTTCACTCTGTTGGTGATTTCTCTTGCTGTGCAAAAGCTTTTTAATAAGTGAGACCTCAATTGTTGATTCTTTGTGATAGTTCCATTGTGATCGGCATTTTGTTTACAAAATCTTTGCCTATGCCAATGTCTTCAAGAGTCCTACCCATTTTCTCTTTCAACAGACTTAGTATTTCTGTTTTACTATTTAGATATTTGATTCATTTTGATTTTAGTTTAGTGCATGGTGAAAGATATAGGTCTAATTTTAATCTTCACCATGTGGAGATCCAGTTTTTCCATCACCTCTTATTAAACAGACTTTCTTCCAGTGAATGTATTTGGCAATTTTGTCAAAGACAAGGTGGCTAAGTATGTCTGGAGTTGTTTCTACATCTTCTAATCTGTTCCACTGATCCTTGGGTCTTTCTTTTTTTCTTTTTTTTGCCAGGACCAAGCTGTTTTTTTTTTTTTTTAATCACAGCTTCCTAGCATAATTTCAAGTCTGGGATTGTGATGCCTCCTGTCTTGCCTTTGTTGCCTGGAATTGCCTTTGCTATTCTAGGTTTCTCCTGGCTCCAAATGAATTTTAAGACTGTTTTCTCTAACTCTATGAGATATGCTGTTGGAATTTTGATTAGAATTGTATTAAATCTGTACAACAATTTTGGAAATATGGCCATTTTCACTATATTGGTTCTTCCTACCCCATAGCAAGGGCTATCTTTCCATTTTCTGATATCCTCTTCAGTCTTCTGTTTCAGAGTACTGTGGCTTTGAATGTAGGGGACTTTTACTTTCTTAGTTGAATTAATTCCTAAGTATTTCATTTTTTTATTGTATTATAAAAGGTGTTTTTTCTCTAATTTCTCTCTCAGTGAGTTTATTATTTGTGTTCAGGAAGGCTATTGATTTTTGAGTGTTGACTTTGGATCCAGCTACACTACTGAATTTGCATATTAAATGTAGATGTCTTTGGTGGAATTTTTGAGTCTTCTGTGTAGAGTATCATGTCACTTGCAAATAATGATAATTTAGCCTCTTTCTTTCCTATATCTTTATTCCTTTTATTTCTTTCTCTTATCTACTTGCTCTGGCTAAAGTTTCAAGAACTATATTGAATAAGAGTGGTGACTGAAGATATCTTTGTCTTGTTCCTGACTTTAGAATGAAAGCTTTCAGTTCTTGTCCATTGAATGCGATGTTGGCTGTTGGTTTGTCGTAGATGTCTTTCATCAGATTGAGATAAAGACCACCTATTTCAATTTTCTGTAGGGTTTTTATCATGAATAGGTGTTGGACTTTGTCAAAAGCTTGTTCTGCATCTGTTGAAATGATCATATGTTTGTTGTCTTTGGCTTTGTTAATAGTTGTGAATCCTAAACTGAGACGAGAGTCCAAGAATGCAGAGGGTCTTTTCTCCTGCAGTGGTGATAATAAGGATGAAGGACCATGGAATGTGGGACTCAAGTCTTGTTTTTATCTCTTTGGCTATGGTTTGAATGTACATTCCCCAGAATTCATGTGTGGGAAACTTAGACCTGCAATTCATAGGTTAATGGTAGAAAGTGGGACCTTTGGGAGGAGATGGGTCATTAAGGCATAAGTGAATTAAGGTCCTCATGGATAAATAGATTAATGAGTTGTCACAGGAGTGGCTGTGTTATAAAATGGAGTTGTCTTTGGCATAGTTGCTCTGTCACCACATGACACCTTCTACCGTGCCATGACCAGATAGGAAGGTCCTTGCTCAGCCTCACTGAGATGCCAAGCAGATGTTTGTACCATGTTCTAGGACTTCCCAGCCTCCAGAACCCTGAACTAAACTACAATCTTTAAAAATTTCACAGTCTAGTATTCAGTTATAGCAACCAAAAATGAACAAAGACCATAGTAGTCTTACTTTTTTTTTTTCCCTCTCAGAAGCCTGTTACTTATTTATTTTTGTCGTTTTGAGATAAGGTTTTGCAATGCAGTTCAGGCTGACCTTGAACTCACTTTGTAGCCCAGGTTGGCTTCCAACTCACAGCAATCTTTCTGTCTCAGCCTCTTGAGTGCTGGGATTATAGGTGTGTGCTACCATACTTGGCAAGAACCCTGTTTTAGAATTACTTCTTTTTCTTTCAAATACTCATAAGCAGATTTCCACCTGCTTGTATCAACTGAATGCACAACAAAAGTGCTCAAGAAGAGAAGAGAAGAGGTGGCTCAGTGCACCAGCTGAAATTTAAAACCTTAGCAACTCCTGTTGTAGGGATGAAGCTTCTCCCCAGCACTAGCATCCCACTGTGGTGGCCCTTTGGGTGGAGAAAAACCTTAACACATCCATTTATTCTGGCACTGCTCTTGTTCATATGCGAGTACAAATGAAAAGTGCTGATGCTGCCCTTTTGACATTTTAAAATTATGACTATTGATAAATCATTTAATCCTTGAATAAGACTTGATAATGGCCTTACAGCAGGGGCTTTGTCCCTCAGGACAGGCTGACAGGGGGCGGGCTTTCTTCTTCTGCCTCTTCTCTTAATCTCTGCCAGGAACAGGAGTGTTTTCTCCTTTGGGGCTGCCTATGGATGGCTGCAGTTGCTTCCCATCTGGGAACTCTTATGACATAGTCCTACCCTGAGCCTACTGGGTGCCCACTGTCACAGACGCTGGGTCTCTGTTTTTGTCTGCATTTCTGCTTACTCCATTGTTTCTCTCTGTAATGATTGATTATGTCAACTTGAAAAGTTTATAAGCTTACCTAGGTTGGCTCACCAATTCTGCAACCCAGGGTGTAGAGGACCCACCTTAGGTTGACTTGTTGCCTGGACAGTATAAAGGGGAAATGAGGAAGGATGGACTTGCTTCTGTTTTTAGAAGGAGCTCCAGTCTTCGCCTTCAGCTTGGATATTATTTCCTGGCTTCTAGTACAGGCTCTTCAGCTTCCTCCTTGGATCCTTCAGCCTTCTGGCATAGACTCTGCAGCCTCTTGATATGGACTTGCATGGGACATTGTAGTGGGCTCCAGATCTTGGACTGAAACCTTCAGTCTCCAGTGTACAGACACCCTCTGCACGCTTCCTCATCTGACTCTGTGGCTGACCATCATAAGCCAAACTTATAACTTATTATGCATTTGTACATCTTGTGTTATATCTGTTTCTCTAGTAAAACACTGACTGATGCACTCTTACTAGAGAAGTGGGCTGGATGGCATTCCCCTTCCCAAAAATGACATGCCTATGTCCTCATCTCTGGAACCGCTTCATGTTGCCTTATTTGTTAAAAGGATCTTTGCAGATGTAATGAAATTGAAGATGTCAAAATGAGGAGATTGTCCTGGAGTATCTGTGTGGGTGCTTGTGACATCTAGTGGGAGGAGACCAGGGATTCCACTAACCATCCCTCAATACACGGGATGGCCTTGCTAGAACAGAATGATCTGGACACACAAATCAATAGTGCCAAGGTGGTGAGTTCCAGATTTAATCTGAAGGGTCATCCAAACACTTTGGATTATCCTCAAAAATGGTCTAATCATGGGCTATACTTCTAGTAGCCTTTATCTAAAGTATAGTGTTGATAGCATCTTATTTCCAAGTGACTCACTGGGGGAGACTATATGGGCAGCTACCCTAACATTTTCCATCTACACACCATTTGCTCAATGGGATTTCATTAGTTTCAGACACAATTTAATCTTCCTGGTCCTTAATCACCTTGCAATAAAAACCGAGATTGCAAAATGTTTTGTTGTCACCAGCATTGGAGCCATGAGCACAGAAAGGGAGGGCACAGAGTGGCTCCTACCATCAAAATGGGCTGCTGAACCTCAGAGATCTGTTTCTTTCAATGACATCTAACGGGCACCATGGTGGAGTTCCTGGAGACCGGAGGGACAGTGCCAGCAGGTAGTTCATACATACAGGGTTCTCAACTCCACTGGGAGCTCTATGTGATGGGCAGCTTATGAATGGGTTTTGGTTTCCTGGGGCTGAGTACTGAGTCACAGGTCTGCAGTCTGAATGCCATCAGGGCCTTGGCTAGTGTAGTGGACATGTTCCAGTTGTCTCAGACCCTCTTCCATTGATCTTTCCTTGATTTTCCACCAGTGAGTCACTGGAGCCCCAGTTTCAGCCTACTGGTTTGTGTGGGACTGGCCACTCTTTACCCACCCTGGGGGTGGCACGTGGTCCCAGTCCAGGCATTCAAATCTGTCTACCTCCCTGGCCACTGTGGTTGGGTCTCAGAAGCAAAATGACCCCATGAGAACCAATCTTAGGAACTGTGTACTCATCTTAAGAAAGAGAAATGGAAAGAAAAAGAGAGTGGGAGGAAGATTGTTCTAATGCCACAATTTGAGGACCTGGGTGTAGCCATACCTGTAGGTTCAGTTATGTGCTTTAGCACTATTATGGGTTGAATTGCACGCTTTCTAAAATGACATGGGTCTGGTACCTTTCATTTGGAAATCAGGTTATTGTAGATGTAATTAAGTAGAATGAAGTCAGACTGGAATAGGGTGGCCCTAAATCCCATGTCAAGAAGAGGAGAGGACACACAGAGTCACAGAGACTGAGAAGAAGGCCGTGGATTAGGAGTGATGTATCTACAAGCCAAGGGAAAGCAAAAATGCTGGCAACCACAAGAAGTTGGAAAGAGGAAAGGAGGGGCCCTCTCCAGCCTTCAGAGGGAGGGCAGCCTTGCTGATGCCTTGATTTTGGACTGCTAGTTTTCAGAAATATGAGACTATAAATTTCAGGAGTTTCAAGCCACCCAGAGTGAATGCTTGGCAGTCCTAGGAAATGAATTTAAGTATGTTTAATTCTCTTCTCATTCTTCTTCTAAATCACCATCACTGCCACCATCATCACCAGCATCGTCACCACTATTGCCACCATCATCACTGTCTTCATCACCACCTAAGCAACAGAAATTAACTTAGTGGTGACAAACTTAGTAGTGGGCAACCTGACCTCCATGTGCACTCATATAGCTCCTTTTGCTTCTGCCCCTGGATTATACCATGATTCTGGGGCCTTTCTGGAGATCCAAGCTGGGGCACCATTCCCTGTTCCCTGTTTCTTTCTCTATGAAGGCCGAGATACATCCTCGGGGCGTGAGAACCCCATCAAGGGTCTGCGTGTGGAAGGTAGGATTCTAAAATGATCTTCCCTCACAGTTGCCCCTCCCCATTGTACATACCTTGAGCCTTCTTCTCTTCCCTGGAGGGTGGGTGGCTTGCTTCCAGTCAATAAAATATGGAAAAGTTGGAGGGATTTTGGAGATGTTACTTGAGTTCCTAATTAGTTTGCTTTGAGTTAATCAAAAGAGAGATTATCCAGGTGGATATGACATAAGCAGGCAAGATCCTCAAAGAGTTTCTTAGAGACCTGCCAGCTGTTTTTGAGGAAGCCAGTGCGGTAGGAGTGGCAACTGCATGAAAATGAATTTTGCCAATGAATATGTGGGCTTGAGAGGACGCTGAGCCTCAGACAAGCCCCACCCTGGCTGATACCTTGCTTGCAGCCTTGTGAAGCCCTGAGTGGAAGGGGGACGCCTGGGTCACAGAAGCCTAAGATAATAAGTGGGTGCTGTTTTAAACTGTTGAACTTGTGGTAACTTGTTATGCAGCATCACAATTTAATGCATTTTTCTATTTTAAGAAACTTCCAGGTGCTTTAGCAAGCCCCCTGTGGCATCGGGGTAGGAATGGATGGAGGAAGGATGGGTGAGGGCATACAGCAATGCAGGAAAAGGAGACTAGGAGAAAGTAAGGCCCTGCAGATGCAAGAGGAGAAGCAGACCTACTAGTGCTCAGTGTGCTGATCTGTCCAGTTCCTTGGGCCTGGGGAGCATCAGGGACAATGTCTCCTCAGGACAGGTCCCACGTGTATGATATTAGACTGAGCCTGCTTGTAGATGCTTGCAGGCAGTGCTAGGGGCAAAGACTGGGAGGCTAAACAAACCCCCTGGGCAAAATTGTTGGTGTGGGGTGTTAGAAATCAATAGCCAGTGTCATCTTTAATCCTCTTGCCCTCTGCCTTTCCCTCATCTGATAGCCAGGGCATCCTGCTCTCTCCACTCTGAAGATGCCATGCAAGAAAGTAGGGGCTCCTGGTTTGGGAGCATCACTAGTTTATGCCCTCACGGAACCCTTGGGGTTGGAGTATGGAAAAAGGGAGCCACCAGTACCCTGTCCTCTGCTGCCCTGTGTTGTTAGGTGGGAAGTAAAGAGGTGGAGGGTCCCTGAGGAAGAGGCCTTTTGTCCTTCTCCCTGGGCTAAGCCCCATAATTGTTGCTGGGTTTGAGAGTGGAAGGGACCTGAGTGGGACCCAGGCCATGGGACAAGGCCTAAGAAGATACCAAGATCCTGGGGACACATCAGTTGTACAGTTGGTGCCTGTACTCACGGTCTGGTCTAAAGAGGTGCTGAAGTGGCATTCCTGAGTGTAGAAGGGACACCAGCTCACAAACACTCTGCAGCCGGGAGACTTTCTTCAGCTGCTGAGAGGCATGTAGCTTCATCTCCAGTGAGGGCAAGATCCCTGACACTTGACTGGCGGGTAGCTGGGAGACAGACCTCCTCCTGTGCATTTGGTGGCAGTGTCGCTGGGAAACAGTAATCCCTGCCCTGGTCACCTCTTTTTCTGTTTGAAACTGCCAACAGGTGTCACAAGAACAGCTGTTAGTAAATCTGGGCTGGCAGTGTCCCCTTGTTATGATCTGCGTTGGGTCCATCCCCTGAAATCTGATGAGGTCTTTAGGTACTGACAGCACCAATTTTTATCCGTTATTTTTCTATCACTGATGATTCTTTTCCACTCTGGAGTGAGACAGAGGTCATTTGGAGCCCAGCTCATGAAGATGGATGCCAGCGGTTGGCCAGCCCCCAGGTGCTCCTGTTTCATTGAGGTTGTATGCTAAGGACATGTATTGGTTGCCTGTAAGCTCAGACAGATGGAACTAAAAGGGGTTTGGAGCAGTTATTTAATCAGAACCAAAGACAGCCAAAGGATGCAGACATGCAAAGGGCAGGAATTGGTGACCTAGTTTCTGGTACCTTCCAGGACTGAGTTTGACTGCTGCTTCTGTCCTCAGCCTCCATGTGACCTCAGCCTCACATGGTTTACCAGTGGAGGGCAAAATCACCCTGACTTCATGTCACTGTGAAGAGAATGGAAGGGTAAGATGATCCTATTTCCTGCTGAGTGGCTCCCCAGGCACATTCTGGGATCAGCATGGTGCATGGTGACCTCAAGAGAGGGTGCTTAGCTCGGGTGAGGTTGGTGTCTAGAGATATTTTAGGTTGCCACAGAGGGAGTGGGTGCTCTTGGTATCTTGTGGGTAGAAGCAGGGATGATGCTCAGACTCCTACAGGACTCATATAGGACTGCCCAGCACAACGAGGCCTCAAATATCAATAGTGCTGAGATTCAATGGTGCCTGCTTTATGCTGAAGTACGGTGAACACCCAACTGCTCAATAAAAAGACAGTGTATTTGAGAGATATAAACATAAGAAACAAAGGAATATTGCTTCCATCCTGGGAGAATGAAAAACATTATATTTTGTTACTTTTAAAATAAAATTTTATTATCTGTAGGAAATGTACTCATATGGCCCAAAAGTCAAAAAACACACAAGGGTGGGTGTATGGTTCATGGTTCTCAGGTCACTCTGTCCCCTGGCCATTCAGGTCTGGTCTGGAGGAGCCAGTGTTACCAGTTCCTTATTTATCCAAGAGTCTTAGATGTTTCATGTGAATGTATGCATGCATGCTATGCGTATCCTTCATCTCTTACTTTTGCCACTTAAGCATCACCTTAGAGTTGTTTCATATCAGGATGCAAAGAACTTTCTCACTATTTCTTTTAAAGATGAC
The DNA here is from genome assembly GCA_004363535.1 of Dasyprocta punctata. Taxonomy (NCBI): domain Eukaryota; kingdom Metazoa; phylum Chordata; class Mammalia; order Rodentia; family Dasyproctidae; genus Dasyprocta; species Dasyprocta punctata. The sequence goes on along the minus strand of RJWM01038768.1, from coordinate 4,967 downwards.
AGAGTATGCCATTGTATGGGTGTACTGTACTTTATTAGCCACACCTTTGGAAGTGCATGTAGTTTGGTTCTACTTCTGTGTACTGTTCCAATCACTAATGCAATGAATCACTTTGTGCATCATTTTCTACTGAGTGAATATATGCAAAAGACAAAGCTACATAGGTAGAATTGCCAAAGAAGGAAATTAGTGCTTCTATACTTTTGTTGGATGTTGCCACATGTCTCTTCACTGAAGCTGTGCCAGTTCCATCCCCCCTAGCAGCAAATGTAGAACAGTTGGGGTGATTTTGTAATTTAAAAAAATTGCATCATCTAGATCTCATGACAAACCTTCTGGGAATAAACAAAAGGTGGGCTCATCTCATAATGTCTTGTGTCCATCACATTCTCAGTGCTCAGGGACCCAGAATCGGCCCTTGGAGATCTTTTAAGTGTTCAGAAGTTAATGCCTCTGGGAAGTGGCATTTGCTTTCTCCAGAACAGGACTATTTAGTTCCTGCTTCCTGCTGCTAATAGTTCCCAAGTGACTCGCTTCTCGGAGTTTACATGTAGGAAAATCCACCTCAGCAAATCTGTGTCTGAGTGGTTGTTTAGCTATATTTATTAAGAAGTCTGAGTTGGGGTGGAACTGGTTTTAAGTTAAATGTAGAATTTTGACAATGTCATCAAATTTGCCTTTCTCCATTTCTTGGCTCTGTTTACCTCTTTGTTTCTTCTACAGGCAGCCTCTTTCCATGTGGGGGCAAAGTGGCTTCAAATGGTAGCCACAGACAAGGGTGAGTGTATTCCTTGGAAACATGAAGTCCCAGGGAAGACTCTGATTGGACAACAGCATCATATGACCATCCTTGAGTATACCATGAGGTTGAACGTGGCCAGGGAATTGGAATGTTTCGCATGGTGTTGCCTGTGCCACGTGCTCTTGCTTGGGTAGTGAGAGTCAAATTTATCAAAACCATGTGCTCCATGGACACTACAGAGTTGATTTATAAGGGCAATGAGGGCACTAGGGATGCCAGGCAGACAGAAATGCACATCCTCTGTAGGTAAGAAGGGTGTGGGGTATCCTACTGAATGATTACAATATGTGGCTCAAGGACTCATGCTGGCCAATGCTCACTTAGTCTAATTCTAAGTATATGAGCCCTCCATATCCTTGGGTTCTGCATCCATGGATTTGACCAATGGTGGACTGGAAGTATTTGAGGGATAAGAAGTTTCATCTATGCTGAACATGTAAAGATGCTTTTGTCATTCCTAAACAATGTACCATAACAATCATTTATATAACATTTATATTGTATTAGATGTTTTAAATAATCTAGAGATGATTTAAAGTATACAGAAGGGTAGGTGAAAATTATTTGCAAATATTATGTCCTTCTTGATAGGACATTTGAGTGCTTTGGGATTTTGTTGTCCAGGGAGATAAGGGATGTCCTAGCACTGGTTCCTACAGATAGCAAAGGAATACTGTACTTGTATACTTTTGTTATGTAATAATTTAGCATTTCTTATTTCCTGATTATAAAGATAATATATATTCATTTTAAGAAAATTATTTTGGAAAATATAGAAAATCATGAAAAAAATCTTTCAAAATCTCACCTGGTTGAGTTTTGCTGATGATTTTGGAGAATTTTGCTGGCCTTTACTTCCATGCATATGTAACCAAACTGAACTTATGTACTGACTTTTTTCTTTAAAATAAATGTGATATTTGTCCACTCCCACAGTCTTAAACTCCCTAGATGTAATTGTCTCCACACTGGCACTCACTTTTGGGCTTTCAGGCATTCCGTCACTTTAGACCACATCTAAGGCAGTCAGAATTCTGATGAAGAGGAAAGATACTCCTGGAGCCAGACAATTTGGGTTTCATGTAGTCATGATTTAGGAGTGGGCGAATTATGGCCTCTAATCTAAATCCTACGTCTGACCTGCTTGAATATGGCCCTAGTTATGAATGCTTTTTACATATCCAAAAAGTCATGAAAACAGAAAGAAGATATATGATCAAGGCTAGATGTGACCCCAGGTATAGGCAAAGACTTTCTGAATAGAATTTTGATTGCATGGCAAATGGTACTGAGAATCAACAAGTGGGATCATATCCAATTAAAAAGCTTCTACACAGCAAAAGAAACAACTAACATAGTGAAGAGACAACCTCCAGAATGGAAGCAAATTTTTGCCAGCTATTCTTCAGACAAGAAGACTAAGAACTAAGAAAATTAGATGCCTCTAAAATAAAAGACCCAACCAAAAATGAGCAATAGAAATAGACACTTCACAGAAAAGGTACAAATGAACAATAAATACATGAAGATATGCTCAACATGGCTGACCATTAGAGAAATGCAAATTAAAACAATAGAGAGAGCCAGGGATATAGCTCAGTGGCACAGTGCCTGCCTAGCAAGTGCAAGGTTCTGAGTTCAGTTCCTGGTACAAAACAACAGCAACAACAACCACAACAACAGAAACCTCATCATAAAACAACGGTGAGATTCTGTCTTACCCTAGAATAACCATCATCAAGAAAAATAATAACAACGCTGGCAAGGCTGTGGGGGAAAAAGGCACCCTTCTATACTGTTGGTGTGAATGTAAATTAGTTCAACCATTGTGGAAATTAGTATGAGAATTCCTCAAAAAACTAAAGCTAGAAATTCCATTTGATCCAACAATTCCCCTTCTAGTGTCTTCCTGAAAGAGTTAAAGACATCATATTACAGTGCTATGTGCAGTACTACCCATATTTATAGCAGCATAACTCATAATAGTTAAATCTTGGAGGCTACCCACTTACATACAATAGAATACTACTCTCCCATAAAAGGTAAACTTGAGTCATTTATAGGAAGTGGGTGCATCTGGAGACCATAATGTTAAGTGAAATAAACCAGACACACAAGCTAAATTATAAATAAAGAGCAAAGGCTGGGTATGTTGGTGCATGGTTATAATCCCAGAATTCAGGAGGCTGAGGCAGGAGAATCACTATGAGTTTGAGGCCAGCGTGGGCTACATAGTGAATTCAAGGCCAGCCTGGACTGCATACAGGGTTAGTGTCTTCTTTGTCATGCCTGTTTTTTCCAGAAAGTGAGGACTGTGGCTACAAGAGCTCTTATATCTCTTATTCCACAATTCTCATCACAGAAAATGAATATCTTTTTCCAGCTCCAGTTTTGGAGAAAAATATCCTAAGGAAGAATTCTGACTTAGGGTCATATTGTTTCCTTGAACCAATCAATAATAGTGGGTGGGAGCGGAAATGTGTAAGAACATGGCCACCCCTGCTACAGCCACATGGCTGGAGTAGAAAGAGGTATGAGTCTTCATAGAAGGGAGGAGTGGTAGACTGAGAATACATTTGATTCTATAAAAGGAAAGGATTAGGAGATGCAGCCTAATAATTTGGAGACTAACTATTGAGGCTTTAAATTTTTTTTTGAAATTTAACGTTTCATTGTGGTTCTTTTAACATGATTTAGCACTGGGGGAAAAAACTACTAGGTGTGGAGCATTTCCTACCCTGGTTCTTTCTCTCCTCCCTTCCCCCTCTCTCCTTCCTTCCTTTTCTCTGCCAGAGCAGAGATTGGTGGGCTTTTTCTATAGAAGGTCAGATATTTTAAGTGAGACCTCACGGGCAATGTAGTCTCTTGTAGCAGTGATTCTGTTCTGCTACTGTGGAGTGAAAGCAGCCACAGACAATCTAAATGCATGGCTGTGGCAGTGTTCCAACAAAGCCTTTTTACAAACACATGGTGGGCAGGTCAAATTTGGCCTGAGGGCTATAGTTTCTTGACCTCCATTCCAAATATGCTCTTCAACTGAAACCTCCTTAGTTTTTTGGATCATTACCTTTATGGGGCCTTCGTTTTCTTCTGCACTGTGGTCACCATTTTTGGCTTGTGTGGTCATTTGTCATTTCTCAACGTATGTCCCTGAGCCAGATGCCCCTCTGTGTAAATGCAGTGGAGGAACATTCTGTGAGGCCACATTTGGGGTGTTGGAAGCGCTGGCCTTGTGAGAATTTGGTGAGGTTAGAGACTCGACTCACTTTGAAGGCTACAGACCTGCTAGCCCACAGGGGAGAAGGAAAGAGGCCCAAAGCCTGACCTGTCAGGCTAGGGTTTCATATTTGATAGGGACAGAAAGGGTGACACAGCCACTGAAAACAGCTTCTGTCCCCAGAGGGGGATTCAACAGATACTTCTGTGAGCAGAACTTCAGGGAAAGAACTGATGTTCAGGGGTGAAAAGGTCAGTAATTAAAGCTATGCCTGTGCTGCAGCAGGCGAAGGAAGGAAATGAGGCTGCCAGGCCTGGATAATGAGAAATCTTAGATGGAATTAGTAGTGCAGAGCAGATACTGATTGCACCCTCTCTTGTTCCTCTTGTGGTCAGAAGTGTTTGCTTCCCCTGGCAGGCAAAGAGAAATCCATTCTGCTAAACGTGTGAGAGGGACTTTAAAGGAGATCTCAGGAAGAGCTGGGTGGAGGTTCCATAGAAGATGCTGAGCCCTTGCTCTGTGTAATCCAGGGGTTGGGACATAGGGCTGGCACTGGAGCAGGCGTGGCCACTCCTTCCTGCCCCCTCCATACCTGCTTGCCAGGTGATGGGTGCCTACCCCTTGTGTTCTGCTGAGGTGTCTCATTGAGCCCCAGACTCACATACCCAGTCTATTTTCTCCTTGTGTGTCCTTCTTTGGCATCACCTGCCCCGCAGTTCAGGGTGTTTCCCCACAATATCCTGGACTCCCCTTTTGCTCTGTACTCCTATTGGCAAGTCCTGTGGTTCCAGATCACATGTTTTTCATCTCTCTGTCTTCACCATCATGCTCTGAGCTGAGGATACCATCGTGCCACAGCTGGGCTCTGTAGCAGTGTTCTAAATGGCCTGCCGTGGCCTTCCTGAGCCTGTCCCCAGCCTCCATTTTCACTGGGCAGCTGAAGAGACC
>RJWM01038767.1:0-16383 GCA_004363535.1 Dasyprocta punctata | reverse complement strand
AAAGTGGCCCTTGGGTGACCTGTCTGGACGCTGCTGTTCTCAGAGTCGAGTCCACTGCACAGATGTTCAGGAGGGCCCATCCTCTGACTGTGAGTGCCTTGTGATGTCCTGAGGACCTCTGTCTCCTCACCATGCTGTGACTATCCTTATTCTGTGCAATAAGCAACGAACGTCTCTGAGACTTTTTTCTTTTTCCTGAAAGCAATGGAATCCACTCATTCTGTCAGTTGTGGGCAGCAAACCCAAACAGTAATTTCTAATGTTCTAGTTTGTGAGGCTCTGGGTTAGATGAATGTAGTTGTGCGATAAGGACAGCTCCACTCAATCAGACAAAAGTGATGGCTTTGAATCAGTATTCAAGATGTGCGGTAACTGTGTCCTAATGGATGAAGACAGGCAAAAAGCTTCTCCCTGAAGATAGTAGAGACACACTACCAAGCATAGCAGTATTGTCTTGGGGCTCATAATTTTTGAATTCTTGGCCACATTTGGCGTTGTTAGTAGTTTTTCCTTGAAACCATTTTCTTTGTCTTACCTTTCTGATTTGGTCTTCTTTATCTTTTCCACCTATCATGCACTTGGCATGCTCTAAATAAAGAGAAAAATAATGTTTATTATGATTTTGGATGTGATTCTCAGCAGGCATGGTGACTATCTTAGGAGACGGGCAGGACATCCTTATGAGGCTTGGACATTAGCTTGTGATTGGTCTTGGCAAGCAGGGCGTGGCTGGCATCTTGTGGTTTGCCACTGGGTACCAGGTCTTCCTTCACTGGGAAGCAGCAACAGAAAGACTCTGATACCCCAGAAAGGTCATGGCTGATACAAAGTAGGCTAAGACTGAAGCTCTAGGACAGCAATGGTGACCCTGTGGCTCCCATGCTACAGCAGGCACACAGAGCCCTCTCTGTTAGCACGTGACCAAGTCACCCCAGCATCGCCCCAAGTCACAGTCGAGCATCGAATATTCAGGTTTAATTGCAGTGTTGGCATGTTGTGATAAATAAGTGGGTTTTGGGTTGTAGTTTGGGTACTTGATCTCTACAAGGTTTGCCATCACTGCCCTAGGATAACTACTACACTGGCAAATAGAATTGTGGCAGGAAATCTACTATATTCTGATCTCCAGATCACACGGGGCTTGGGCATAAGGTGGATGCCCAGAATGCTAAGACTGACTTGCTGTGCCAGTTCACTACAGCTTGGGTGAAAGGTAAATGGCCAAAAGAAGGATTGAGGTGAAGCTAACAAAAGACTTTTTGTAGATATAAATCTGTATATATGTATACATAAGATAGCTAAAATGACTATACTACTAAATGTATTAGTTATTGAAAAAGAACAGTTAATACTCATATGATTAGATCAATTTTACATGTCTGTATCTGTTAATCTAAACAACTGTGTTGAAAGTAACAATATGCAAAATTACAACTATTGTCAAATTCTTATCATCTTGTTCTGTTAACCTATAATGTTACTGTTTTGGATTTGCTGTTGTTGTTTATCTCTTTTGCTTTTTGTCTTTCTTTTCTGTGTCTTTTTTCTCTTAAATTAAAAAAAAACTTTTTACAAAATCTGAAACTGACACAAAGGTGTAAAGGAGAAAGATAGACACAAAGCCCAAACACCTGAGTTTGGTTGTTTGGGTTTAAGTCCCAATTATTCAACTATGTGATAGAATAAACTATAACACAGTCCTTATGACAAAGACCTTGAAGATTTAATTAATATAACATAAAGCAGTGTTATATTTTAATTTTCAAAAATGGTTAATTCAGAGTATCTTCAAGAGCAGAGGTGATGATTCAGCTTCATTTTGTACTGTTCAAACTCCAGTCTGAATATTAAATTTAGTTGTGGTGATCTTAGAGAAACATGGAAAAAACCTGAGATGTTCCCAAAGAGTTAAAAAGAAATATGGTGTTTCTTGAAACAAAATTGCATGAAGAATAGTCAGAAAAACTGGATACTTTTAATAAAGAAAAGAGATGATGCAAGAGTGATAATCGCTGCCTTGGACTACTTGGAGAGTGGTTATATGGTAGAAGAATTAAATTTCTTCCATTTTGCTTAAGCTATAGCTAAGAAATACACTGCATTTGGAGGGTAAGATTTATGGAATTTTCAGTTTGATGTCAGAGAGAATTTTCAAAGATGCATAAATATATGAGCACAAAATGAGTCGTCACTGGTGTTGGTCACCATGAAAACGTGGACTTTTTGGGTTGTAATAGAAGAACAACTTAGACTAGTGTGAGCAAGGACAATTATCAACACACCGATTATAGCACACATTTCTGGAGCTCTTGCCATGTGTTAGTCACTATTCTAGATACTGAGTATCTAAAAATTAACAAAATAGAAGAAAACATCAAACATTTCTGGAATGGTGCACTCTGGTGGGGGAAACAGATGACGGGCACAGGGCTGCCACACGTGTGTGTTGCCCACTGTGTGACGTGTGGCAGCAGGCAGCCAGGGGGAAGCGAGCAGGGCAGAAATGAGAGGGAGGGCACCGCTAAGGCCCATGGGCAGTGCCGACGGCCCGGAGGACAGGGCAGTGCTGGGCAGTGCACAATGGAAGAAGGCACTGCATGTGGTGACAACCAGCCAGAGACAAAAGAGCAACCTACAGACCATGTTCAAGTCTCTTGGGGCTTTGATGAGAGACGACGGGCAGAAGGAGAGGACTCACTGGTCACCATCAGCAGGGAGGTGGTGCCCCAGGGAGCCTGAGGCCATGAAATCACCACGGCGAGAGGTAGGGAGCAGTCAGGGACACGGGGCCCTGGGGACTGCTGCCAACATCTGGTTCAGTCCAACTGAGGACAAGTAAGCCGGGGAGAGGCCTGGAGTGGGGTGTCCAGGCAACCCAGGGATGTGTGCTGGACCTGTCCAGGAGGAGGAGAGTGCGTGTCCGCCCTCCACAGCTAGGTCTACAGCAAAGGCAATTGTAAACGAGGCCTGGTTCTTACAGGCCCGGCAGCAACTCAGCTTTCCTTTCCTCCTCTTTTTTGCATGAGCCCGTGGTAAACCACACTAGCTGAGGCGGCCTAACCGCTCCTCAGCAACCTGGAAGAATTGACACCACGGTGAGGCTTAAAAGGAGAGATAAACAGTGTAGCTCGTCCCCTCAGAGTTCACCACTCCTTCCCCAGAGTCCTTCCTCTCAGCAGCGCTGATCCTAGGACCCAAACAGAACTCTTTTTTCTCTTACTTTTTATTTTCTTGGTACCTTTTAGATCTATGTAATGATAACATTCCTCACAGGGAGTTTGTACCAGTACATGCTAGATCTTGCTTTTTTTTTTTTTTCCTATTCCCAAACAGAACTCTTAAAGAGCCACAATGTACACAAAGATTCCCTGTGATATAAAATTCATATTCTTGGAGGGTGAAAATCTCCCTACTGTGAACAGACTTAGAACAGAGAAGTCAATGAAATAAAAGGTGGGGGTGTTTGTTTGTTTGTATATAAAGACAGCAAGAAAGGAACATTCAGGACCAAAGTAACTCACATTGTGCATATGTGTAGGTGTATCCTTATGTAAGCTGTTTATTAGAGCTAGACTCCAAAACCTGTTGTCATTAGCGAAAGCCATAAAAGTAGAGGACAGGCCTGCAGCGAGGCCAACAGGACTGGTAACCCTACCTTCTTATGCCAAGGCAATACTGACAGGCATACAGTTCCTATTTTTGAGGTTTTGAGCCCTAGAAGAGTACACTGTATATACAAAGGAAAATGCCACCCACAGAGCTAATTCTTTTCCACAGCAGAATTGTGCTAAGAAGTTCTAGGGTCAGCAAGCAAATCTTGCTGGTTTTCCATTTATATTTAACACTTGGTCAGACTTGGATAACCACTCTGTCTCGGCAGTGGGTCTTAATCTTTTGGCGCCATGGGCATTTTTTAATATTTTACGAAAACTGCTGACCTCTCCTCTGAAGAATGAATATACAGACACAATTTCACATAAAATCTCAAGAAGCTTACCATGTTCCTGAACTACCAGGAACCCAAATTAATAAAATAAGGCAGAAGCTCTAAGGTTTAAAATGCAAAAGTGTATGCTTCAGGTTATTCAACAAGCCACCTTATTCCACAGATATTGCTTTCTGTAACACTTTTTTTTCCATTTTCTAAATCTGCTTATAAGTATTTACAGACCTTTGCATAATGTGTGCATTTTCAAGAAGAGTTTGGAAAGAATAGCACCAGAGGTGCCCTGGCTATAAATTATTTAAAGAATGCTGCTTTAAGGGGGTGGGAAATGCAAACTAGGAATTGAATCTGTTGTGCTTTCTGTATTTTCTTCTTTGTCATCCTGGCAAGGAGATTGCTGGAACAAGTTATTCTTATTTGCTTCATTTTAATAAAAATACTGATGATTAGATATTTGAGATTATCCATTTGAATCCTTTTCAAATTTTTGTACACCCAAATCACTCGCAAGGCTTATTTAAATGCAAAATTTTAAAGTTCTGTTCCAGAATACCTCATTCAATAAATCTGGTACAAGGCCCAAGAATCTACATTCTAACCAACTCCCTGGGGAGTCTCATGCTGGCAAGTCCTGAGACTCCTTGGAAAAGGCATGAATTCCTTCTGTTGTAAAGACTATCACGCAGGATCGTGCTGTTTCCTCATTCCTACTCTGAAGCTGGACAGATTCATTTAACCTATTGCGGGAGAAGAGTAGGCAAATGCTGCAAGCTCACTTCTATCTCTTTAAACTGTACCTCCTTTAGCCAAAAAAATGTTGCCCATATAGTCACGGGACTTTCTCCTTTCATTTAGGTCCATGTCAGATTTCATCTATTCTCTTTCCTGACCACCATGGGTAAGACAGATCCTATCACTTCCCGTCCTAGTACATTGCATTAATCTTACCTTCAGTCTTTATCTCTGCCCTAATAGCAGGTTTATCGGCTGTCTGTGCTAGCTTCATGAGGACAGGAACTCGTTTTGTTCACCAGTGGAACTCCAGCTCCTAGGACCCAGCTAGGAACTTACAAAATAATTAACCAAGAAAAGTGTTTTATAAATAGTATAAATCTTATTCAGCTTTATGACCTTATGGCCTTCCTTGAACTTTTAACTATCTACCTAGTGTTTACAAACATTTTCCAGCTTTCATTTTAGCAGTTATTATTAAAATAATAAAATTAGGTAACAATGTTCAGACAAAAAAAAACCCCAAAATATTTATTTTAAAGCAATGGAAACCCAGCTCATTAGTCGATGTGATTGAGAGACTATGGTAGTCAAATAGACAGAGCAAGAAATGCAAGGCAGCATCTCTTTAGGGAGTTAGAGGAAGCTGGCATCTCACCAGCTTTCATTCCATCATTGCAATAAATATATATTGCAGGTGACCTGCTTTATGCCAAGTACTGGCCCAGGCCAGGGATACAGAAGATAATAAAGTGGAAAAAATAGTCAATACCTTAAAAAAACTCTTTTAGTACTAGAAGGAAAAGGGAGAAAAATACACAACATAAATATAGTCTAGTATACTCAAAGGTAATAACAGTTTTGGAAGATTAAAGGTAACGTAGCTAGATAAGTAAGTAAGCAGAATTCTTCCATCCCCGGAAGAGGAACAGTAGGGACTTTGCCCTCCCATTGTAAATATTTAGAAAACGATACATTTACAAGGAACAATTCTTTCCAGACCTGGAGAGGACAGGAACTGTAGAAGAGAAGAGAAGGGAAGGGAGCAGAAGGGAGGGGAAGGGAGGGGAAGGGAATGGAAGGGAAGGAGGATAAAACAGGGAAGAGAAGAGAAGACAAGCAAGGCAAGCCTTAGTGTCACTGAAATTTGTCACGTGAAAGCTGTTCAAAAGCTGAAGACTGAATACTAAAGAACAATGGAGACTAAGAGCAGAAAATATTGAGAGGGAGAGATCCATCTCCTGAGAGGCAGCAGGGGTCCTGAGTGGGTTGCTGAGGATTTCATTTCTCAGGGAAAGTTTTACAGAGCACAATCTCTTGGGTGCAACGTGGGTTAAGGCTGTGATCAACCAATAAGATTACGAGTGCAGCCACTTAGGTATTGTTGATCCAATGGGGAAGCAGTCATATAGCAGTGTACATAGAAAGAACAAAGAATTCTTCAAGAAGGGTGAGTCTGAGGGTCTTGGTCATCCCCTCCACCCCCACCCCCCACCAGGTAACTGATGTCTATCTAGATTTCATTAGACTAGTTGCTATCAGTTATCTTAACCCTTGGAGAAGTATATAGGCCCTGTCATTCTGTCTTTATCCTGAGGCCTGGCCCCCAACAGATGCACCTCCGGCCACAGTTACAATGAATTTTCATCTTTGGACTGACTCCCTCAAGGACCCAACGCTATCTGACTGCCTACAGTATTTCTAACTCAACTGTCTGTAATAATATCAGGGGTTAACTATTTTTAATCTAGTAGGAGCAGAAATGAAAACTTCCACTTCCAGGGGCTGTTGCTGTGTCAGCCTGGGACTGACCTTCTGCGACCTTGAATCTTTGCCCTCCTGGGCTCTGCCTAGCAGACAGCACACTATGTACCCTGGGACAGTGAGGAAGCCACGAAGTGATCCCAGTAGTCAGCCAAGCACTGCTGGTTGTGTGAGCAGAATAGGCCACGGTTGGGAGAAGGAAGATGGCAAGAACGGGAAAAAAGCAGAAGGAAGGAGATGGCAGCCATGGAGAGTCCTGGTCTGAAATGACTTTGTATCAACACAACAATTTCTTGCTAACTTTAAAGCAGAAATGAACACTGGCGTTTCAGCTGTGTAGTCCAACTTCTGCCTAGTGAGGGATCGCCAAGTGGGAATTTTTACATGTGCAGTAAGGCTATGATTAGGGAAAAAGTCCTCAGGGCAGACAATTACATTGGCATATTCCTCTAATTTATATTTTAAATAGTGCAAGTATTCCCAGAGGCTTAGTGACAAATGCAACTTCTACAAATGTATTAAACTCAAATCATCTGCACACAATCTGCTGAAGACCCACCCTCCTCCAGATTTGAGCAATTTTTAAAGGCAAGTAGATTTGGAAATTTTAAACCTATAGCTAATCCATTTAAAGAAAAACAGAGTTCACTTCAGCAGCATTGCAAAAGGTCATCTCCTCCACCCCAACTGTTGTTTATTTAGCACTAAAGTCTGGGAAACCTTCTTGTGTATCCAACTACTTGGAGGAAAACACAGGTCATGAAGCAGATAGGTAGACAGGCAGAGTGGTAGGAGTGGAGCTGGTGTGAGGGCTGCCATCAGAGGGACACAGGTACAAGTTCAAAACTGCTTCTTCCCCATAGCACGGCCTTGGCTCAGTTATTTAGCCTCTGCTTCCAAGGCCTAGAGTCCTGCTTAAGGTCATGGCTCCTGGTTCTAGACAGCTGAGGCCAAACTCTTCCTTGGCTAACTCCTCATTATGTGACCTTGAGAAATTTACTTAACCTCTAGGGACTTCCATTTTACTAACTATAGAACAACAACAGCATCTACCTCAAGGGTTGCTTGAAGATGAAGTGACTAAGAATTTGTTAAGTATATACAATACAGCCCAATAATTGAAAAGCATCGGTAAGTGTTTGCTCTTTTATTAACAAGAATGTAATAGCTCAGAAGGCATTTGAAATAATGGGATGACTTCTTGAAAGAGCTAGTAAATCATAGAGTTAGGAGCGCAGACATCTGTGAACTCATGACCAGATTATGTGTGTTCAAATTTTGTCTGTGCCATGAAGCTGTATGACCACAGGCTAACCATAACCACTAGATTGTCTAGATGTTACTTTTCCTGTCTCTGAAACAAGATTAGCATGTTTATCCATAATATTTTTATGATATTTTAAAATACAAGTTAAATGGTATTCAAACACTCAAAATGTTCTGAATCCAAAGCTTTTTGAACATCAACAATGCCACCAGTGGGAAATTCCACACCTGACCTCACATGGTGGGTCACAGTCAAAACACAGGGGAACTAAAAATAGTGTATAAAATTACCTCCAAGTCATGCATATAAATGTTTATGAAACAGAAATGAATTGTTTGTGTAGAATATATGCAAATAACCCCAAATCCAAAAGTATTTAAAATCTGAAACATTTCTGGTCCTAAGATTGTCAAACAATAGACACCCAACCTGTACTATAAATATGGTGGGCATAGTGCCTGATCCACAGAGGAAAATAAAGGTCAGCTATAGTAGACTGAACGTTCACACGTGTCGGCCACTGATTGGTGTATAGTACCTGAGCAATAAGTTTTATTTTCTCCTTTGTCAGTCTTGTTCTTATTACAAAATTAGTTCTCTCTATGAGCTCAATAATTTCCAACCTGTAATAGCTGTTTGCATTGTATTTATAGATGGTACCGTGAATATATTTACACGATGTTTTTAAAGAAAAGAATGATCCCTTTTCTTAAGTTGGGGTAATCATGTTGCCATCCTGAAACTTCAGTGTTATTCGGCAATCTTCGATGATGACTAACGTGGAAGGGGTGGGGCTGGAGTACTAGCGGTACAGTGTGTCCTCAACAACCCAGTGGGAGACACTAACAGTCAAACAAAGAGTTCCTAGTAAGTGTGATGAAGAGAATAATAAGGCCATGACAAGGAAATATTACAAGATATAAGCAGCTCAAAGGGTTGTTCTTTTATAGATGAGAAATGGCTGGGACAGGGGTCAAAATGTCGAGTTTGCCAGATAGGAAAGGAGAAGAGGAAAATAGTTTAGACAGAAGGGGAAGAGCATATGTAAATAACTTGACACATTTGGAAAATTAAAGGTAACTCAGCTAGATGAGTAAGCAGGATTCTTGCAGCTCCGGACGAGTAACACTAAGGACTTTGCCCTCCCATGATAAATATTTAGAAAATGGTCCATTTACAAGAAATTGTTCTTTCCAGACCTGAAGAGGACAGGAACTGTAGAAGAGAAGAGAATCAGGCACGGTGAGCCTTAGAGTCATGGAAACATGTCACATGAAAGCCATTCTTGAAATGAAGGACAAGAAGATCCTAGTGGCTTTGTTAAATTAAGGGGTCAGGGCTGGGGAAGCTGAGGCAGTTGGAATCTGAAGAATATTGCCACAGCAGTTGCCACAGGAGGAAACAGTTCCTCCGACTGGCACTGAGCCATGCTGAATGCTCCCCTTCCCCATGTGAATGGGAGTTCTCCGAGGAAACTGCATCTGTACTACAGATGCTGCAAAATGCCTTTCCTCGGTTGACCAGAATGCAGTGGTTGTGGAGAGAAAACACTATAGGGCAATAGCCAAAATTATCGCAAGTGATCTTAGCCCTCTGAATAGCTACATACTATAACCTCTGTGTCTGACCTAACGTCCTAGAAGCTATGGGGCAAAACTCTCAAGATGGATCACTAAACTTGGCAGACCTCCAGCTTTCTCCAACCCAAAGGCTATGTGTGCTATAAGATCACTACTGACACCTTATAGAAGAGATTTTCCTGCCCTGCTACAGTCTGACTACCTACTGCTCCCATCAGTGAGATTGGTTCAGGTATTGATTGATGTCTCTCTTTTGTTCATGTACATACAAACCGCGAAAGCTCATGTAACCTCTTCCACAGTGGGACATGTCATTCAGGGTAGTTTGAACTCGTATTCACAGACCATGGTTTATGGGAGACCAGTTGGGAAGAATTAAGGCCTAACTCACAGGGTGACAGCACTTGCAGGTTCTAGAGAAAAGCCAATACAGCTGAGGTTAAGTTGTTTACCTGGGCACGCACTAATGGGTACTGGAAGGCAGATTAATCTTGTGTGACTTTAATTGCTTGTACCTGTGTCTCAGTGAATAAAAGCGGGATGAACGAGATGCTCGGAGCTCCTCTGCCCATTATGGGGAAGATCCTCCTGACTGCCGAGTGTCACTATCTCTGTGTCTCTTTGTCTTTCACCCTTGTCTGCCCGGGGTCAGGGTGACAAACTTGCAGATGAATGGGGTGGGTGGGCCAGTCCCCCACAAATTGCACCTGGACAGGGATGTGGCCCCAGGCAGTGTAGGCCCCCACAATGGTCATTCATATTTGGTTCAGAGTAAACTATCTCCTAAACATCATTTAAAGCAGAGTTTTGTTTTGTTTTTTAAAATTTTTTGTTCAATGCATGAATAGGGTGAGACTCCATGAGCTTAAGACTAAAACCAACTACCACAGGCTAAAAGCAAAGTAGATCCGGAAGTTCCTATGGAGCTGCTGAACATTGTGGAGCCAATTTGCTCATCATGGCACACTTGTGTTTCAGTTGGACCATCCTTACATCATAATAAGGCTAAACTAGCCCTGTATGAAGGCTGCCCTAGACAGTTCTCAATAAATATTTGAATTAAAACAACCCTTAAAAAAGATTAAGCCAAACCTTAAGGAACTAACTTTTGATGTGCCTGAATTTGCCAAAACCAATTCACCCTGTTTTGAAGAAGAGCAAAGTTCAAATAATTTTTTAAAAAAGCTTAGCATACAAGGTTCACAGAACCCAATAAAAGATCATTAGGCCAGCAAATTTTGACCTATAAGCAAGTCAATAGAAACATCCCAAATAACACATAAATATGGTTAAAAGAGAAATGGGGTATATTATATGAACATAAGCCAGAGGATAATGGAAAAACATCTATGAAGTATTAAAAGAAGAAAAGTTCTAGAACTCTACATACAGTGAAAATATCTTTCAAAAAGTAAAAGTGAAATGAACTTTTTTAGACCATCTGAGGCTGAGAGTGTTTGACCCAAATGAAAATGGTCAACAAGTAACTGACTTAGTGAACCCTCCAATGAAAGATCACTCCTGGTATGCTTATGTTGCTGGAACCCAGAGCAGTAATGAAATACACATGAAAAGGGATTTTACTTTTAGGACTCAGATGAGTAAAGACATTTGTGGCTGTAGAGAAGATAGTGAGCAAATACTCTACTGTGTGAAAACAGTGGTGTTTTGGGGTGGAAAACACTGAGTACTCCTCAGCTCTGCCACTGGTCCTGGCAATGAGGACATGAGGAAGTCCTCTTGAAGTCCATATCTTAAAATCAGAATCACTCTTTACACCTAAGCACAGAATTTTTGCAATGTCTCATGCAATAGTATGTATGAAAATGCTTGGAAAACTGGAAAGGGCTACTTAAAGGTATTATTTTCATTAATATTATTAAAGAGAATATCATACCAGCATATATGCCCCAATGGAGAAGCTTGAGATACAGTGAAGCCCTAGGGATGATACAGGGGAAGCATTTATCATATCTATTTTATTTATTTTTTTACTTTTTTATTTTAAAGAGGGTAAAACTAAGGAAAATAAAACAGAATAAAACCAATCAAAAATAAACCAGCATAAGTGATACAGGACTTCAAAACCTTATGGAACCAATAAAAGTTACCATAATGCCTTTTGCTCTCTTCAAAATAGCTGCAGATACTTTCAGACATAGTAAAAACTGAACAGAACAGAACAGAATAGAAACAATAAAACTAAAACAGTGAGTACAATAAAGGACTTCAAAACAATCTACTACTAAATTCAAAATGGCTACCATAATATGTCTTATCTTTCAAATAGCTGCTCATGTCATCATCAAACAAAACAAAAGAGAATAAAATCCAACCCAACAAAATAATGAAAATGATATGGTTTTCTGGCCGGGATTGCTTCCTGGTGAGGCCTGGATACCTGCCTCCTCCACAGTCCCCAAATTGTGCAGACTCACGGAGAGAGGCTTGGGTGTGGCTGTCCCCACTCCGGCATCAGCCGATACATGGTGCTGGTTTCCAGGTGGGGATCACCTCCTGGTGAGGCCCCTGGTTCTCTCCCCCTGCCATCCAAGAATCCAATTTATCATATCTAGAGAAAAGGTTTTTCTTTTTTTATTTTAAAGAGAATAAAACAAAACAAAACAAAGCAAATCAGAGCAAAACAATACAAGTAACACAGGATTTCAAAACAAGACAACAGGAAATCAACAGTGGCTACCATAATGTCTCTTTTTTTCTTTGAAATAGTTGTCCATACCTTCACATGCAATAAATTAATACAAAAAATTGTATAAAACCTATCAAAACAAAAGAATGAGAGCCTTACGGGTCTTCAAAACCAGACAATAGGAAACCAATAATGCTACCATAATGTCTCTTGTTATCTTCAAAATAGCTGTCCATAACTTCACATATATTGAAATCAAATAATAGAAAACAGACTAAAGCCAATCAAAACAAAGAGTAAAAACATATTGGACTTCAAAACAAGGTGATAGGAAATCAGCAATGGCTACCATGATGTCTTGTTTACTTCAATGTAGTTCATACCATCACACATAATAAAATCAATTCTTGTAAACCCTTTAGGAGAAGTTCTAGGCATATATAAGCTTATACATGTATATCTATACTTTCTGTATTAGAGGGGAAAAAAACCAACACAAAACAAAGTATAAGAAAAACAAGAAACAAAAGAGACAAATAAATAACAATGGCAAAGAACCCAAAACAATAACAATGTAGGCTTTCAAAACAAAGTGGTAGGAACACAACAAATGCTATTATTTTGCATAGTTATTTTCAAAAGTGTTACTGGAATTACCAGATATAGACATGCAAAATAGATCTAATCCTATGACTGTTAACTGTTTGGTTCCAAAAACTAATAGAATTAGTAGCACAATTATCTTAGTAATCTTAAGTGTATACATACAAATTTGTATTTTTTTCCTTTCTCTTCTTTCTTTTCTCCTTTTCCATAACTGAATTATGTTTTTCCCTTTGAGCAGTTTCTTACCCTTTCAGTGTATTTATTGAAGATTTTGTATCTTATTTACTCTTTCAGTTTCTTACACTAGGGAGACAATATGATATTTACACATGTGAGTTTGATTAATTTCACTTATGGTTCAAGTTGCATCCATTTACCTATAAAAGCCTCAATGTGGTCCCTCTTTATAGCTGAGTAGTATTCCATTTTATAAAAATACCACATCTTTTTTATTCATTTCTTGATTGATGGGCACTTGGGTTGTCTCCAAGATTTGGCCATTACAAATTGTGCTGCTATAAATATGAGTGCACATATATCACTGTGGTATGATGTTTTCAATTCTTCTGGGAATATGCCCAGAAGCAGAATAGCTGGATCAAATGAGACCCCCAATCCCAGCTTTTTGAGGAACATCCAGACTGATTTCTACACTCCCACCAACAGTGCAGAAGAGTTCCTTTTTCCCCACAGCCTCTCCAGCATTTGTTATTGGTGGTTTTCTTGATCCTGGCTATTCTTTCTGGAATGAGAAAGTGTTTTGATTTGCATTTTCATATATTTACTGACCATTTGTATTTCTTCCTCTGACAAGTGTGTATTCATCTCAGATGCCCATTTTTGGATTGGATCTTTGAATTTTGTGGCCCTGACTTTTTAAAATTCTTTATATGTTCTAGATAGAAGTCCTTTGTCTGAGGGACAGTTGGCTAAGATTTTTTTCCCAATTAGTGGGTCTTCTTTTCACTCTGTTGGAGATTTTCTTTGACATGCAAAACTTTTTAATAAGATGAGATCCCAGTTGTTGATTCTTGGAAGTATTTCCTGTGCAGTTTGATTTTCATTCATGAATTCTCTGCTTACCCCTATATCTTCAAGAGTTCTATCTACTTTGTCTTCCAGCAGATTTAGTGTTTCTGTTTTAATATTTAGATCTTTGATTCATTTTGACTTTAATTTAGTGCAAGGTGATAGGCATGGGTCTAGTTTTAGTTTTTGACATATGGAAAGCCAGTTTTTCCAGCACCACTAGTTAAAGAAGCTATCTTTCTTCCAGTGAATGTGTTTTACCCCTTTGTCTAAGATAAGATGGCTGAGTGTGTTTGTAGTTGTGACTGTATCTTCTAATCTCTTCCATTGATCTTGAGGTCTGTTTTTATTCCAGTACCATGCTGATTTTATCATTGTAGCTTTATAGTATAACTTCAAGTCAGGGATTGTGATGCCTCCTGCCTTGCCTTTGTTGTCCAGAATTGCCTTTGCTATTCTAGGTCTCTTCTGGTTCCACATGAATTTCAGGAAAGATTTCTCTAGATCTTTGAGGTATGCTAATGGTATTTTGATTGGAATTGCATTAAATCTGTATAACAGTTTTGGGAGAATGGCCATTTCCACAATGTTTGTTCTTCCGATCCATGAACAAGGAACGTCTTTCCATTTTCTGAGATCCTCTTTTATTTCTTTTTTCAGAGTACTACAATTTTCACTTCCTTTGTTAGATTAATTCCTAAGTATTTCATTTTTTTGAATGCTATTGTGAAGGGCATGGTTTCTCTTATTTCTGTCTCCGTAAGTTTGTTGTTTGGGTAAGGAATACTATTGATTTCTGAGTATTGACTTTGTATCCAGCTGCATTACTGAATTTTTTTATTACATCTAGAAGTCTTCCAATGGTGTTTTGGGGGTCTTCTATGTAGAGTATCATGCCATCTGCAAATAATGTTAATTTAACTTCTTCCTTTCCTATCCATATTCTTTTTATTTCTCTCTCTGGTATAATTGCTCTACTAATGTTTCCAGAACTATATTGAATCGGAGTGGTGATAATGGACAGCCTTGTCTTTTTCCTGATTTTAGGTTGAAAGATTTCTGTTTTTAACCATTTAATATGGTGCTGGCTGTTGGTTTGTCATAGACAGCTTTTATCAGATTGAGGTGAAGACTGTCTATTCAAATTTTCTGTAGGGTTCTTGTCATGAATGGGTGCTGAACTTTGTCAGAACCTTTTTCCGTATCTATTAAAATGATCATTTGATTCTTATCTTTGGCTCTATTGATATGATGCATTTCGCTTATTGGTTTGCATATGTTGAACCATCCTTGCATTCCTGAGATGAATCCCACTTGGTTGTGGTGTATAATCTTCTTAATGACTTGCTGCATTTTGTTTTCCAGTATTTTATTGAGGAGTTTTGCATCTATGTTCATTAGGGAGATTGGCCCATAGTTCTGTTTTATGGTTGGGTCTTTCTCTGGTTTTGGTATTAAGGTAATGCTTCCAGGAATGAGGTAGGGAGACTTGCTTCACTTTCAATTTCATTGAAGATTTTGAGGAGTGTTGGCATTAAGTCTTCCCTAAATTTCTTGTAGAATTCAGCTGTGAATCCATCAGGACCTGGGCTTTTCTTTGTTGGTAAGGTTCTAATTACATTTTCAAATTCATTAACTGAAATTGGGTTATTCGGCAGTTTTACATCTTCTTGATTCAGCTTTGGTAATTCATAGGTTTCCAGGAATCTGTCCATTTCTTCTGTGTTGTCAAACCTATGAGGGTAAAGGTTTTTGAAGTAGGTATTGATGATCTTCTGTATTTCCACAGGGTCTCTAGTGATTTTGCCCTTTTCATTTCTTACTGCATGACTTTGAGTTTTTTCTTTCCTTTTTTTCAAATAAGATTGGCTAGTGGATTATCAATTTTATTTATTCTTTCAAAGAACCAAATCTTTCATTCATTAATTCTTTATATTGTTTTCTTAGTCTCTATTACATTAATGTCTGCTCTGATCTTTATAATTTCCTCCCTTTTTTTGGCTTTGGGCTTGACTTGCTCTTCTTTTTCTTGATGTTTGAGGTGTAGCATCAGTTGTTTATTTCTCTTCATTCTGTTTTCCTCATGTGGGAATTCACCACAATGAATTTCCCTCTGAGCACTGCTTTCATTGCATCCCACAGGTTCTGGTAAGTTTTATTTGTATTTTTTTTTTATTTAAGCAAAGAAAAAACAGAAAAAAAGACATATAAAACAAAGACAACAAGCAAAAGAGACAAACAAAAGACTAGAGTAAATACACAACAGTAACATTGCAGGTTTACAAAATCGGATGATAGAAACTTGACAATGGTTGCAATATTGTGTATTGTTATCTTCAAAATGGTTACTTACAGTAACAGATATAGACATGTAAAATTAATCTAATCATATGAGTATTAACTGTTCTTTCTCAATAATGAATAGATTCAACAGTGTGTTCATTTTAGTTATCTTACATATACATACATACAGGTTTATATCTTTTCCTCTTCCCTTTTCTCTTTCTGCCTATACCCTTCCCAGTTACTTTTGCTCTTTGAGCTGTTTTTCACCCCTATGTAGCATTTATTATAGATTTTGGATCATATATACTTTTTCAGTTTCTTACGCTAGGGAGACAATACGGTATTTACACATGTGGGTTTGATTTATCTCACTTACGAGTATGGTCTCAAGTCATGACCATTTACTTACAAAAGTCTCAATGCAATCTTTCTTAATAGCTGAGTAGTACTCCATTGTATAAAAATACCACATCTTTTTTATCCATTCTTTGATTGATGGGCACTTGGGTTGTTTCCAAGATCT
>RJWM01038766.1:0-16542 GCA_004363535.1 Dasyprocta punctata | reverse complement strand
AACTGCATTTAAAGTGAGGGAGAGTATTTTGTGGGAACATGAACGAATGGCAACATGTCTTTTACTATAATAATTTTTCTTTTTTTTTTTTTTTGTGGCACTGGGGATTGAACTCACAGTTTCACACCTGCCACTGACGCAAACTCCCAGCCCTAGTTTTTTGAGACAGGGTTGCACTATGTAGTTCAGGCCGGCCTTGTGCTCATGTTGTAGCCCAAGCCAGCCTCGAACTCACAACGCTCCTCCTACCTCAGCCTCCTGAGTGCTGGGATTAAAGGCATGTGCCACCATGTCCAGCTTACTATAATAAATTTAATAAAGTTTAAGCATCCAGTGTACTTTTTGATCACACCTCATATTTATTCCCTGCTGCAGTAGGCTTAGTGTCTCATGTTGCGATGAAGTGAGTGAATACTGAGAGAGGAAGTATGTATGCACTAATGGCTTCCTGACAGTTGGGAGGGGCGTGACTTCTGTTCCTAATGCTTGGTGAACCTGTGAGAGCTGGAGCAGGAAAGTGGCCCTGGAGACTAGAATGCCCACTCTGCTATCCAGCATCTGTGTCTTTTGGCCTTAAAAGAACACTTTAGGTTTTTGGTGTTTGGCTGTGTCCTTCACCTCCACGTGCACATGTGTGTGTTAGAAGTGGCTGAAGGGGGCTTTGTGGCCTCTTTAGTGGAAATGCAGATGTGATATGCAGGAGGTGCTCACTCGGTTTCATGGATGGTAGTTTTGTGAGTGTGTAACCCTTCTTTGTCATTAAAGTATGTATATTTATGGCATCCGCACAACTTGCCTTGAGGTACACAGAATGTAGAATGGCTTTGGTCCCCATGATGTGCCAGGTAACTGGTGAGCCAGAGATAGGTTGGCCTCTCTGGGCATGGGTGACCAGGCAAGCCTCAACACATTGCCCAAACAGTATCTTGAAAAGGGGCCATCACTTTGTGCCAATAAATACCCCACTCGTCCTTGACTCAAGCCACAGGTGGGGAGCAGCAGGTTTCCAACTCTGCTTCCTTTAGGGAGAGTTGAGCAGGGTGTGGTTAGTGCTTTCTGAAGGCTATTGTCTTAGTTATTTTTCGCTCATTGCAGAGACAAAATGCCTGCCGCCCAAAATTAGGGAAGGAAACATATTCTTACAGTTTCTCGGGAGTTTCAGTCCATACTTAGGTTGGCTCCAAGTCAGGATGGCCTGGCGGGGCTGTGGTTCATGGCTCTTGCAAGCCTCAAAGACGTGCTGGCGAGAGAGGATGGAAGTGCAAGAGGAAGACCTGCCTTCTGTTACACTGTATGTCAGTTCCACCCCTGGGCGGGTGCAGCATTCACATTGCCAATCCACGTGCCAGACAACAAACCAATAACAAGTGCTAGACTCAGCCCCATCAAAAGTATGTGAGGACTTGGGGGGACATAGTATATCACCCAATACAGCTGTCAATGGCAGAGACAAATCAAGTCTAAAGAAAAGAGGGGAGCAGGTCAGTCAGCCACACACGTGTGTACACAGTAGTACACAAATGTGCACATACAACAGCACAGTGATCCCTACACACGCACAAACATAGAAACATATGTTGGTCTCAAATGCCTACCCTTTTTGTCTTAATCAATTCAAATTCAGTTTTAGAGTCTAAATTCATGTATCAGCTAGGTTCCAGTCACACCAATAGTTTGAATAAGGAAATTTTAATGTAAAGAATTAAGTGCTCCTAGAAGTTGTAAAAGGAGATTCTGACAGTATTGAAGCAGCAAACACATATAGCACCTGCTCCTTCCAGAACTTGGGGATGATGAACAAGGGTGGAATAGGGACCTAGCAGAGCCTCTCCCATGCTCCAAAGCTAGAAGTCAGGCCTCAGTGGAGCAGGCAGAGTTGTCCAGGGAGGCTTCTCATGAGGAGCCATAGTGGAAGACCTGAGTCAGAGGGTCCATGGGACAGCCTGCTTGGGGGCAGAGCAGCTAGAGTTAATCTGGAGGAGTGTCAGAATGGTCAGAATGGTAGTCAGAATGCTCACTGGAGTGTATGGGCCATAGCTGGTCTATGAGGGCGCTAGAGTGGGCACATCCTGTCTTTGCCAGAAATAGGGTGCTAGAAACAATGAGGGACACTCTTGCTCTTCTTGTGACCTCATGATCATAGAACCCCCATCTGACAAAGAAGGAATAACCCAGAGTCCAGCTCCAGTAACACAAAGCAGGGACAGAGGGGTGTGTCTGGAGCTGAGAGACCATACTGACCATCTCCAGCTTACAGTGGTTTGACTTAGAGCTTTTTGACTTTATGATGGTGCAAAAGTGATACGCATTTGGTAGAAACTGTACTTGGAAATTTTGATCATTTTCCAGGCTGGGAATATGAAGTCTGTTTCTCTCTTCTGATACTGGGCTGTCTCAGTGAGCTACAGCTGCTAGTCAGCCACATGATCATGTGGGGGAACATCTGATACTCTAGTGTGCTGTGTTGCTAAGCTTTGGGGTCCAGTAGGTTAGGTGTATTAAGTAGATTCTGACTTGAGGTAATTTCAGCTTCTGAAGGGTCTGTCCAGGCGTAACCCCATGGTAAGTGGAGGCGCATCTGTTTGTAACCAGCACGTGTCCTGGTGTCTCCTCCCTATGGAGTGAGTCTGAGCCAGAGGGTTTATGGGGTAGCGTGTATAGAAGTAGCAAACACATACAGCTAATTTCATTCCTCTTGTTTCTTTCATCCATGAGTTTCTACAGTACCTAATCCCAAGCTCTTTCCCACACCTGCTGCTAGGTGTTGTTTTCTGTTGTGTGAATGCCACTGTGGGGTGTCTTCTCTGGGCAAGGGCAGGGGACTGGGCCCATACGAAGACTCCACTGTGAGGTGGTTGATGTCTTTATTGGGAAGGGGGAGAGAGGGGAGTGTCCTCAACCCCCTTCCAGTCTTCTGGTTTCTTTGGGTGTGGATTGTGCTCATTGTTCTCTTGGACTCCAGAACAATTTAGATGCCTGTGTGCCAGGGTGGCCTTACTGGGAAGTAGCTAGCTGGATGTTATGATTTGTGTTTAGATGTCCTCCCAGAGCCTCATGTGGTCATAGGTGGGGTTTTTCATAGGTGGCTGAATATAGAGTGTGTGATGCTTTGTATCAAGGATATGTGACTACTAAATTAGTCCACTGATTGGTTTGGCATAGTTCTGGTTGTGAGTGCTGTCTGCCTTGTAGTGGTAAACTGGATAAGATACAGGGGACACAAAGAGGGCCCCTGCTTGTTGCTTGTGGCTTGTGGCTTGTGGCTTGCTGCTTCTTTGCTTGCTGCTAGCTGCCTTCTGCCTGCCCACCTACTCTGCAATGCTCCTCTGCCGTGCCATCCTGCCTTGGAGCCAAGTATGGACTGAAATCTCTGCTAAATTAATCTTTCCTAGTTTAACTTTGGTGTCGAGTATTTTGTCTCAGCAATGAGAAATGTGAGTAAGACACCAAACCTGGGCTCTAGTTGCTCAGATGGAGATGATGTGGATGCCTTTCTGACCGCTGCATATTCTGCTGTCAATTGTGCATTTTTCTCCTCTGTTGAGTTGGAGTTGGGGGCTGATTATTTCAGCTGCAAAAAGTTATTTGTCCATATGGTTTGAACCCTGGTACTGGCTACAGGGAGATGCCCAATGCCATGTTTGACCACATTTGCCACCTTTCCTACTTCCTTAGGAGAGCTGAATGTGGCTTTGGCAAGCCAGGGTCCTGATTTCACAAAGCTCAATAGGACTTCTGCTATTCAATGTAGCCAACTTTGTCCCCAGTTTCCAGTTCTTAAGAGAATCTCCCCTCTCTGTATCTCTTTGACCCATTGAGGGATGCTTATGCACATACGTTCTCAATTAGAATGAACTTCCTTCTCACTGCACCTTCCTGCCAGGGAATAGAGACTTTCACTGGTGTAACTTGGATTGGGTGTTTACATCCAGGCTGGAGGGCTCTGTGCGTGGGAATGGAGCTCTGTGTACATGGGATTCCCCAGAATGAGTTGGGGTGGGAGGCAGAGATGTCCAGCAGAGCCAGAAATGGATGAGTGCTGAAGGCCTAAGGACAGTCTAAGGCTTGGGGTCTGCTGTGATGGAGGTGGGCTGAGAGGGCCCCCAGCTGCTGGAATAGGGTGTTCAGGGCTAGATAGAGTGTTTGTTTCTTAATTTCTAAAGTAGCAGTTTTCTATGTTGTTCAGTTAGAAACTGATTATGTAGGCCCTTTGAATATTTCTTCTATCTTTGTTATCAGTTGTTGTTTAACTCTTCTCATGGCTTTACTACGTGCTGATTACGAGGATGTCAGCATCCTTTGTAGCAGTTGAATGTAAGTTTATCTTTGATATTCCCTCTTTGTTAACTTTGTTGGTGAAAGCAGGTACCAGGTTTTACTGGGAAGCTTTTTATCACTGTGACTAAATATGTGCCATATACAACTTAAAGGAGGAAAAGTTTGTTTTAGCTCACAGTTTGAGAGGTTTTAGTCCATGGCAGATGCATCATGGTGGAAGGAGATGGTGGAGGAAAGCACCCCATGTTCTGGCAGCCAGGAAGCAGAGAGAGCAGAACGAATCAGAGGAAAGGCACAGCCCCAGAGACCCACCTCCTCCAACTGGCCCCACCTCCTAAAGCCCATTCAACTATGAACTCGTCAGTAATTCTGTCTAGCATCCTCACAATCTAATCTCCCTCTGAAAGCTGCAGCTCTGAACACAGTCAACTTCTTGGGGACATTTAGACCCAAACCATAACAAGTCCCCCACAGGGCCCTGGGATCACTCGTCTTCGGTGTGTGCCCAAGGTCCTATCCTGCCTCAGAGACTGTAGCACCTGGGAGACAGGACCCTACTTGTAGTTCCAGTACTTTTGGCTGGGCTGGGATATGCCTGGGAATGCATAGCTGGGGGCAGGTGGAGCCATCTCACAGCTTTGGAAAGATGAATGAGCAGCAGGATGTAAATTAAGGTTTCCTGTATCAGACAGCCTGCCCAGCTACCTGCTTCCTGTGGCTGATACCCCCCCAGTAATAATATTCCCCTAGTAAATAGTCCCATGCTGAAGATCAGTGCATTAAAAAAAAAAAACAAAAAACTGTAGACTCTGAGTGTTTTCTAGCCTTTCCTTTGACATTTATTAGTTATTTTATAAACAAAACAACTGCATTTCTCATCTTTAGGGGTACCAACACCCATCACCCTGAGCTGCCTTGAGGATTAAAGGATATAATATATATGACCATGTTTTATCAGTTGTGGAGCTCCAACATGAAGTATTACCAGTATGTCTGAAGGGCATGTGGCAAACACATTAACTCAATGTACCCTTGAGTGAGTCCTTAGTAAATTAGGTTTGGCTAAAAGCCTTGAACACTCATTTCTAAGGAGTAAGACCCAATCAGGAAAGCTTTGGTGGAGGGAAGGAAAATGGAAACATGAGGCCACAGAGACTGGCCTCAGTGTGAGACTGAAATTGACTAGTCTGGCTGGGTACAGGAAATGGAACGAGTGTGTGTGTGTGTGTGTGTGTGTGCACACACACACATGCCCTGGGCACAGGGGAATAAGTGAAGATCTTCAGGCAGAGGATTGGGAAGGGGAACAGTGCCCAGGGAACAGTCTGAATTCATACTTCTCTGGCCCTGGCCTCTTTCCCTACAGGTGCATCTTCGCTCTGCCAGGCGTCTCTGTGAGCTCTGCTGTGCCAACCGGGGGACCTTCATCAAGGTGGGCCAGCACCTGGGGGCTCTGGACTACCTGCTGCCGGAGGAGTACACCAGCACACTGAAGGTGCTGCATAGCCAGGCCCCGCAGAGCAGCATGCAGGAGGTCCGCCAGGTCATTCGCGAAGACCTGGGCAAGGAGGTACCCAGCCCTGCTGGGAGGGTTGGGGCTGGGAAGGGTGCTTTTGCAGAGGCCTGACATAGTTCTTGTTGCCCAGGCCCAGGATGCTGGGAGTTTATCAAATGTCACAGCAACTTCGTGCTGCAGCCAGAGGTCAGAAGGAACTTTGGTGGTGGCATTAAAAAAATATTAAACACAAAATGTCTGTTTTTAAGTGTTATGACTGGCAACCTCATGTGATTCGTATCATTCAACCTGATAATGTCGATCGATTGCAGAGGGCTTACTGCATACTGACCTCTGTGTTGTGTTCCACACATTATCTCATCCTCATGGCAAGCATATGCAGTAGGTACTGTTATTGGCCGTATTTTGCAGATGAAGCCTGGAGGCTTACAGTGCTAAGTGTCCAGAGGCACTGTTCATAGATGATTCCAGTGCACTGCTCTGTACTGCCATCAGTAAGCCGCCCAAGACTTCAGTGCTTTGGCTTTTCTGGAGCATCTCTGGTAGGCATCCATCCAGCCTCTGCTTGGTTACTCCTAGTGAAAGGAGGCTTATGCTCTTATGTGTCACCAGGGTAACCCAGTCTGTTGGCGGCTATCTTTAACTTTATGAAGTACTTCCTGATGATGCCTTCTGACAGCATCCTTGGTTTCACTTTTTTGTGCTCATCCCAGTGACTTGCTGGGTGTCCTTTTTGTGCCAAACTGGGCACAGCTGCATAGACCCTGACTGGCTTGTTCTGGTCACTGTGCTTTCTGGGCACAAAGAGGGATTTGAGCAGCCCATTAGTTTCAGCTATAGAAATTACATGATACAGTTTGAGGTTCCCTCAGAGGTCTACTAAAACCCTTCTTTTCCTCCTCACCTGTTACTGTATCTGTAATTCTCCTATTAGAGAATCCTCTGGGTTGTCTGAACTTTTCTGAGCAAAATACTCTTAGAGTCAAGCCCTTAGTGGGTGCTTTGCCTGAGATTAGTGTATAACATTTGCTTCTTTCTAGCTGCCCTTAAAATACAATTCTTAGTGGGGTTTTCAGGGCCTGACCCATTAGGTGTCCACCTCCCACCTGTTTCATGAAGATACCTCACTGGGGCAGGAGGGTGTGGTGGCTAGAATTTTAACTCTGGAGCCAGGGCCTTGAACCTAGCAAAATGATACCTTTTTTGGTACCTCACTCTTTTTCTGTAAAATGGATATAACCATAGTACCCAGGTTAGCGTTTCCTTAGTATAGCACTTTATGTGGAGCAAAAACTCAACACGTTAGGTACTGTGACTGGTTATTTCCCTATGCTGTGGTCACACTGCACCGCTCAGCTCACACTCTGGGTGCCCTTAGCCCTCAATGCCTGTGCCAGTGGCCTACTATCGGTGTGGAATGCTTTTACTCCATTCTCTCTGTTAAGCAATTCAAGGCCTTTGTCTATCGGTCCATTTGTCTAGCAAGTTCCAGGCAGGGGGCTAGGTACTGGTTTCCCAATTTGACTCCAGCCCTTCTGTGTAGTCTTCTCCAGCCCTAGACCTGTGACTTGACCGGTCACATTAGTCTCTGTAGAACTTTGCCCCCTCCGCTTGTGCAAGCTATGGGCTTGGTTCCTTGAATCTCCCCCTGCAGGTTAGAAAGTCTTTAAGGATGAAGGCCATGATGGTCCTTTTGTATCTTTCGCACTAGAACAGTGAGGTATACAGTAGGTACCAGTGTTTGTTGAATAAGCCAGTGGATAAATGAGTGACAACTTCCTTAGGCAACTTAGGGCAGGGCCGAGAGTAGGGACAGAGGTTTGGTGAAGATCAGTTGCTCCATTTATACTGATGCTGACCCTGACTCTGGGTCCCTTCGTGTGAAACTGGTGCTGGGTGGCCAGAATCTGGCACTCCTCAGCGCTGGCCTGGATTGGAGGGAGACCTCACTGACTGCGTGGAGCCCAAGCCATGCTGGAGGGGAGCACAGAAATGTCTATGACTTCCTTGCACTGAAGAACATTTCCTCCAAAAAGAGTCTGAAAGGCAGTTCAGTTTAGGACTGGAGGCAGGGAGCAGGCTGTAATCTAGGAGAGCAGGATTAGGATGCAAGGACCCAGGCAGAGGGGACAGGGTTGGCACAAGGCTGGCCTGAGAGTGCCTTTGCTTCTCGCAGAGACTGTTGGCCTCCAGCTTCCAACGGCACGAGATTCACCCCCGAATTAAAACTAAATAAGTCATGGTAATAACAGTGTGAGGCGCATCATTGCTGGCATGTGGCAGCTCAGTGGGGGTGGATTTGAGAGGGGAAGGCAGCAGGAGATTAACCCTTGGAAGCCTCTGGAGAGGAGAGTGGGGCAAGAGCCAGGGCGGTAGCCCCTCCAAGCAAGAGTAGAGTGAGATGAAAAGTTTAGGGACTCGGCAGTCATGGTGTCCTACCCTCACCCTGCCAGCTGGCTGGAGGATATTTGGAGGTGGAAGACATCTCTTGCATCTTCAGGGCCGCTTCTCTAGCTTTCCTCAGCCAAGCAGTCCTGAGCGAGGTAGCAGGGTGGCTCTTGCCCCAGTTTGGAGCCCCTTGAAAAAGGGACGCTAATGTCAAGGTCATGGTTCTGAGTGGGGGAGTCCCCACTGATGGGAGGCTCAGAGACCTCTGGTTTCTTACTGCAGCTCCCACAGTCATGCAACTGAACTCTTTCCTCTCCTCTTCTTCCTCCTCCTACTCCCCTTCCTCCCTCCAGGGAAGACAGCGTTTATTCCCTCATGACACAGTTTCTAGTCTGTGGGTGGAGGGAGGGGAACAGGCCAAGTGGGGAGCAGGGTAGGTGGGTGTGGGGGTGTGAGGGCGGAGGAAAGTCACTCACTTTCCACTTCCCTCCCCCTCCAGCTCTTCCCATGACACCTCTTGGGGAGCAGCTCCCACCCCTGGGACAGTGTCTGAGCAGGCTTCCTGACTCCTGGGTGGCGTGTTGGCCCTAGACTCTTTCATGGAAGCTCAGTTTTATCCTGGTTCTGGGTGGGCAGTTGAAAGGAGTTGGGTCTGTCTTGCATGGCTATCTTTCTGGGTCACAGGCCATATCTGGGCTCTGAGGTTACCCCAAGTTCAGAGACTGCAGAAGTGCTCCTGAACTTCGGATTGCAGACAGGCTGGCTAGACAGGAGCTCACGATGGTGCGATCTGGCCTCTTAGAGGTTCTTCCTACCCACAAAGCCTTGGTGGGTCACTAATGTTCTCAAACTAGTTCCTGTCCTAGGTATGTGGGGCTGGTCCAGAGAGGTGTCCCCAGCAGGGGATAGGCGGTGAGATGAGGATAGAGCACTCTGGATCCCAGAACCCAGGAATATGTTTGGTTTCAGATCCATCCAAATCCCTGGAAATGAGCAGGTGCCATCAGGGAAGAGGAGAGAACCAACGGGCACCATCTTTTCATAGAGGTCAGCTTAGCAGAGGGTGACCTGGGGGCGACTTGGCTGAGGGTGGCAACAAACAGCAGGATGAGACGTAAGGTTTTCTGATTCCTCGCAGGGAGGACTCATTTCTGCTACCTCAGGTGTCCTGGGTCTGGATTGAGTTGGCAATGGTTTCAGCTGCTTCACTGAACTGCTCTCAGGGGCCCTAGGTCCAGGTGCAGTGCTGACCTTGGCCAGCAGATGGCGCTTGAGCCTGCTAGTCAGGAAGGGGTGTTGGAGACCTGGCCCTTTGGGAAAGGAGAGACGCTGATTCTTTCTACTCTTGGGTGTGGTCCAAGGGTCCAAGCTGACATCTCTCCAACCTCAATGGGGCGGAGTGTAGGGTGCACTCACATGCCTGAGCTATGAGGCTGTTGACTATTGCTGTGGTATGTGAATGTCCCCCAGATGTGACACTATTGGGTAGGGGTGAAATTCTAGGAGGAGGGGCCTAATGGGAGCCTTTAGGTCACTGGAGGTGTGCTCTTAAAGGGGGTTGTGGAATCTCAGCCCTTTCTTGTCTCTCTTTTGCTTCCTGGCCATGAGGTAGACCAGGTACCTAATGTTCCCTGACCTCCTGACCTTGCCCTCGTGAGCTCTGGGTTCATGCTAGGGGACCTGACATGGTTCTTTATCACAACTGTGAAATCATCCTTATGCCTTCCTCATCTGGGTTATGAGTCCTCTGAGACCTCCTGCAGGCTGTGACGGCCTATGATTCTGTGATCCGATACCTTTCTCTTCTTTCTTCCATTCCTTCTCCTGCTTGCTTGTTCAAGCAACTGGTGTTTGGTAAAAAAGGCTCAGTGCTGGACACACAGTGTGGCCAGGGATGGAGATGATCTCATTCCAGTCTCCATAGTCTGGATTCAGGGGAGATAACACTTACTGAGGTAATACCTGGCTGTGTTAGTGCCCTAAAACTTTGCAGGAGGAGAGAAGGGTTCTGTTTGGGGGAATGGAGCCTTTTGGAACTGGATGGCCGCTGTTCCAGGCTCTCAGAGATGGGTAGGATTGGAGAAGGTACAGGTTGAAGTGAAGAATCACTGATCAATGACTTGGGCTTGGGCAAGGTATGGGGATGGGTAAGATCTTGTTGACTAGAATGTAGGAGTTAGGAGCTGAGGTTCCGCAGGTGGGGCTGAGGTCACATTTTGAAAGGCTTGGAATTTCCTTTTCAGTATGTGAGCGTGAGTGAGAGCAGAATTTGGAGAAGGACCTCAGCAAAGGAAGGAAGAAGGGGCTGAGAGACGAGGAGGGGAAGGATGGGGTGGGCATTGAAGGATCTTCCACAGTAACCGGATCATCTTAGTAATGTGGGAAATGAGGTCATCTTTCACAAGCGGGGAATATGTAGGTGGGGAAGCTTGAGGTGGGTAGAGAGCCTGGGGACCGAGTTATTGTGGGATGTAAGAGACGATCAGTAAACTAGTCTACTGCACTGGTACAGTTGTTTTTGATTATGAGCATGTCCACATGTGTCAGCTGAGTCAGATTTTGTTATAGCATATTCCAAAGCATGATGGAGGTTCATTGGTTGCCTTGGAATTCGGTTGTACCAGATAAGATTCTTTCTGCCTCTGAAATGTTATGAGAAACCAAAGGAAGTGAGACCAGCTGCTGGGATGAAGCACAGAAGTGCCTTTATTCGGGGTAGAGCTTGCATTGGTATCTGGCATGGTATGGCTTACAGACTCCAAAACATGTGTTTACTAGTCTTGGCTCTGAAATCCCCTTCCAGGAGGATGAAGATTTAGACTTGACCCTATTTTGTAGCTTCCCCCATTAACCAAGGATGAGTGCTTATGGCACAGGTACTCGGTATTTTAGATGGACCACCTGACTGGTGTTTCTCTTCCTCTTCCTGATCAGTCCCCAGCACGCTACTGGGAAAAATGAGAGGGTGGCATGGATTTTAAGAAATTAGATTGTATGATTTTGGAGGCTAGCAAGTCTGAAATCTGCAAGGGCTCCAATAGGCTGGAGCCTCAGGAAGAGCTGATGTGGCAGTTCAAGCCCAGGTGTGAAGGCTTTCTGCTGGTAGAATTCCTTTGTGCTCCTGGGAGGTCATTCTTTAGTCTCTCCAGGTCTTTGCCTGATTGCATGGGGCCCACTCAGATCATGGAGGAAAATGCCTGTAACTAAATCTCATCCAGAAACACTCTCACAGACACAGCTACAATAGTATCAGGGCACCTCTGGCCCAGCCAGGTTAACACATAAAATGCCTCATCACAAATCCCCATGTGGCCCTCAGCTGAGACTACACCTTTGTACCCTCATATGACACTTGACCTTTCTGTTGAGCCTTTGAGATGGGCAGGAGCCAAACTGCCTACTGATTTATTTTTACTTATTTATTTTAAAAAATTGGGTTTTTTTTTTTGGTACTGGGGATTGAACTCACTACCTCATGCCTGCCAGGCAGGTGTGTATGCCACTGAGCTAAATCCCTGGCCCCATTTTTTTGAAACAGGGTCTCTCTATGCAGTTCAGGCTGGCATTGAACTCCCTTTGTAGCCCAGGCTGGTCTTGAACTCACAAGGATCCTCCTGCCTCAGCCTCTCGAGTGTTGGGATTAAAGGCATGCACCACCACGCCCTGCTCTTTTTTATTTGTCTTGTGACCTTGGATGTGTTATCCTCTCTGTCCTTCAGTTTCCTCATCTGCAAAAGAGTACCTGCCATGTGGGCTTGCTGTAGGAAGAAAACGAATCATTGCAGGTGAAGTACCTAGGACATGCCTGGTGCAGAGCAAGTAGCCAGTGAATTTTGTTAGGATTTCCGGGTGCTTTATGCAAGCAGGGAATTTGGGTTGGGAGGGACTCGTAAGTGGTAGAATCAAGTCTTTAATGGGTTTTCTAATACCTTATGTGACTCTCTGTCCCATGTAGCATTTTGGCAGAAGGCTATTTTGCTCCCTAGACTGCCCTTTCTCTTCCCCTTCCTGATCAGTCCCCAGCACTCTGCTGACTGCTCAGTTCCTTCCCTCCACTGGCCCCACCCTGGGAGCTGCTGGAAGTTCACTTGTCAGTGCTAACTATGGCAGTCTCCTAAGGTCCTTGGGCAGCATCTGCTGTAGGTGAGGGAGTCTGACATATGTGCTGGGTTGATTCCAGGGATAAGTGGGTACGTAGGTGGAGGTCTGGCTGCTGCCAAGGAGGAGCCACAGGTGTCCAGATCATGGGGCTGGTGGCTGGGCTGTATTTAGTTCTCCTCACTTGTGAAGTGGCAGCCAGACTATTTCCTGTCCAGCATGCTAGTAGAGCCAGGGCTTGGGTGGATGCAGGGGTGAATATACGCTGGAGTAGACTAAGGCTAGGGAAGTAATTATGGTCAATGGGACCAGGAAAGCCCCTCCTACTCCAAGGACCCACACCAGTGAGGGCTGGGGCTGGCAGAACACTTTCCACACCCTTCCCCACTGCTGATTGGTCCTTTCATGCTTGCCTGGCTTTTGTTGCCTTCTTTCCAAGGCCAATTTGACTTTTTCCTATGCTTTGTTAAGCACCCTGTCTGTACAAGTACTGTGCCAGTGCTCCACCACCTTCTGGAGGCCTTGTGCCCATTGCCCTGGTGTTCCCACACTGGCAGGGGCCTGGGGACGTCAGCTCACTGTTCCCTGGGCTGCTTCACTGCCATGGAGTCACCTGAGGACCACCCTGGAGTCCACTCTCCTTAGATCTGCATCTCCTGGCCCCGAGCACAACTTCTGTTTGTCCTGGCATCTGGCTCCTTTGTCTCCTCAGACTGTCCCCCAAAAAGCTATCAAAGGTTCTGGGAATGGAACAGAAGGATGTGGTGTTCATGAAGTCAGATATAGAAAGACAAGGGGGGCCAGGGAGGGAGATTATTCCCCTCCTGCTTGTCTTCATCCTGCCTTCCCAGCAGATCTCAATAAAAAATACATTTATATTAAAAACATAATAAGAAAAAAACATTTCCCCCCCAATAATGCCAAACATCAAAAGGAGATTTTTATCAATTATGAGAGAGAGATTTTGGCTCGAAGATGGTAATTTAATGAGTGGGAGATGGATGGCGGGAAGCATTAATGTCAGTCGGGAAGGATGGCCTGCCATTAGTCACTGGGGGAGGCACAGTGGCAGCTGCAGCAGCCTCGGCTGGTCTTTGTCCCCATGCCCAGCCCAACCTGGCACCCACTCTGCAGCCACTGCTCTCCTGCAGACTGCACTCTCTCCCACCTGCAAGGGCTTCTCTGGAGCTCCTGTTCCCGGTGTCTCTGAGGCACCTTCACTCTGATTAGTCTGAAGCTTCCAGTGAATCTTACCCACATTGGTCCACTTTGGTCTTGTATCTCTGGAGTAGAAACCTGCAGTGAGCAGACTGAGGCTGGATCCCCTCCCCTCAGCCTCCCTGCTCTTTGTGCCTTTCGCCTGACTCTATCCTGGCTGCTCTGGGGCTTCTCTGTCAACCTCATGTTCTCCCCCAGACCCATCCTTGAGTCCTCATTCCCTACATTTAATTGTTTGACTCTTTCTCATATTTTAACCTCCAGGTTGAACCCACCCCTCACCCCAACATGCATACACACACACACACACACACACACACACATTCTGAATGCCTGATGGGGATCAGACACCATTTCAAAGGTTTCATTTGGTCAGTACTCATACTATTGATTTTACAGATGGGAAACTGAGGGAGATTTTTCAGTGACATTTTTTCTTTGGTCTTCTCACACATCTATAGTCAGGATTAATGGCTCTTGTGTTTCCCAGGATGTTTCCTGTCCCCTGCTGCAGCTCTGCTACAGTTATCTGTTGCTCATGGTTGGCTGCTTTTCTATCCTGAATCCCCCTTGGGGCCTGGGCTGGGCTTTGCACATAGTTAGTGTTAGTAAATGTTGTTGAATTGAATTGTAGAACTACCTGGAATGCCTCTGTCTTCTTGAAGACTTCATTGACCCCTCCAGTGAAGTTGAACTGACCTTCTTATGAATTCAGATAATTTGGTTTTGCCCTATGGGTGGTCCTCTTGCTCAGTCTGGCTGTCTAATCATTTTAGTACCTGGCTTATGTTCTCAGGAGGGCCAGTCTCCTTACATTTATCTTAGGGTTTCCTTGGTGCACTGCCCAAGGCCAGCTCTCAATAGGTGCTCAAAGGTGAGCTGTCACATGAACTGAGATTGACTTGATGCTGTACATGATGACTGAGGCCCAGGAGTACTGAAGTGTCTAGAATTCTCAGGGTGGTCAATTTCGTCTGTTCCCAATTCTATGGTTCCTGAGGTAGTCTTGCAGGAGCCTGTGGAAGGCTGTAGGAAGGGATGACTGTGATCCTCTGAACTCCAGGCTGAGGGTAAGGCCAGGGTTTGGTTTCTAGAAGGAGAAAAAAAGATTGTTTCTCAGGTATTATAGCAGAAGATTAACAATAACATCAGCAACAACAATAACAACAATAAACTAGGTTTGGGAGCCAGAGAGTCTTGCTTAAATCCCAAATGCCACCATATTCTGTGTCACCCTGAGAAGATGTGATAATCTTCCTGAGCCTTGGTTTCTTCATCTGTAGAGAGGGATGATCCAAGAGCTTGCATTTTTTTTTTTTGTGGCACCGAGGATCGAACTCACAGCCTCATGCCTGCCAGACAGGCGCTTAAGCCACTGAGCCAAACTCCCAGCCCTAGTTTTTTGAGGTAGGGTCGTACTATGTAGCTCAGGCCGGCCTTGTGCTCGTGTTGTAGCCCAGGCCAGCCTCGAAC
The DNA here is from genome assembly GCA_004363535.1 of Dasyprocta punctata. Taxonomy (NCBI): domain Eukaryota; kingdom Metazoa; phylum Chordata; class Mammalia; order Rodentia; family Dasyproctidae; genus Dasyprocta; species Dasyprocta punctata. Next base: position 1,571 of record RJWM01038766.1, on the reverse strand, counting down.
TCACAATGCTCCACCTACCTCAGCCTCCCCAGTGCTGGGATTAAAGGCGTGCACCACCACGCCCGGCAAGAACCTGCATATTAATAAGACTGTGGCAAGGAACAAAAGATATAGGTCATCTGGAATTGCTTCAGAACCTTGGTCAGGGCAAAGATTTCTTGGTTAAGACCTCAGAAGCACAGGTAACAGAAGAACAAAATCATATCAAAATAAAAAGCTTCAGCAAAGAATATCATCAACAGATTGAAGAAACAACCTGAAGAGTGGGAGAAGAGACTTGCAGACTCTCTAACAAGAGATTAGTATTCAGCATGTATAAGGAACTAAAAAAACTCAACAACCAAAACCCGAATATCAGATTAAGAAATAAGCAAATAATCTGAATAGATATTTCTCATAAGAAGATGTACAAATGACCAACAGGTATGTGAAAAAATGTTCAGCATCACTAATCATTGGGGGAATGAACATCAAAACCACAATGAAGTATCTCATTTCAGTTAGAATGACTTATCAAAAAGACAAAAAATAACAAGTGCTGACAAGGATGTAGAAGACAGAAATCTTATACACTTTCCATATAGTTAGTATGGAAGACAATATGGAGATTCCTCAAAAAAGTAGAATTAGAACTACCACATAGTCCAGCAGTCCTGCTACTGGATATATATATATCTAAAGGGAATCAGGGTGCTGGAGAGATACTTACAGTCTCATGTTTACTGTAGCACCATTCACAATAGCCATGATATGGAATCCACCCAAGTGGATGGGTTCCATCAGTGTATGAATGGATTAAGAAAATGTGGTACGTATACATAATGAGTTATTAGCCAGCAATAAGAAAGAATGAAATTCTGCCATTTGCTGTAATGTAGACAGAACTGGAAATCATTATGTTAAAGAGAATAAGCCAGGTGTAGAAAGACAAATGTCACATGTTGTCACTCTCATACGTGGAAGTGAAAAAAGTTGGTCTCCTAGAAGTGGAGCATAGAATAGTGGTTTCCAGGGTCTGGGAAGTATAGGATAGAGGAAATTTGGTTAATGGGTACAAAATTATCTAGAGGGAATAAGTCCTAGTGTTCTATAGCAAAGCATTGCAGGGTGGCTATAATGAACAATAATTTATTACAGTTTTCAAAATAGCTAGAAGAGAGGATTTTGGAAATTTTCACTCCCCCAAAATGGTTAATGTTCCAGGTGATGGATATACTCATTAGAAATGTACTGATTTTATCAGTATGTTTTGTATACAAGTATTGAAGTATCGTGCTGTACCCCATAAATATGTACAGTGATTATGTGCCAGTTATAAAAAAGATAAAATCATCTGAAGTGCAGTGCCCAGTGTATGGTAACTGGCAGTAACTGTTAGCTGGACTGATGTGAATACAGACATTGTGAGATCAGAACTTCGTCTTATGTTCAACACTTCTCCTGGTGTCTGGATCTTCCTGGGGTTTGGTAAATGTTGGTTGTTTTTGTTTACCCTTTGTTATTCAGAAGCCAGTGGCTTTAAATAAAAGTTATCCAGGAGAATCACTGGTTCATGGGTTGTGAGGGTATGG
>RJWM01038765.1:0-16685 GCA_004363535.1 Dasyprocta punctata | reverse complement strand
ATTTAGTGCTAATATTTCATTATTGATTTTTTGTCTAGTTGATCTGTCTTTTTGTGACAGTAGAGTCTCCACATACAATTGTATTAGGGCTTATTTGATTTTTCATGTCCATTAGTAATTGTTGACAGGATCTCACTCTGCAGTTTTTACTGGCCTTGAATTCCCTGTGTAGCTGAGGCTGGCCTCAAACTCATGGCAGTCCTCCTTCCTCAGCCTCCAAGTGCTGGGATTACATCACACACCACCACAGCTGGCCCTGAAGAACTTTTAAAAGATGCTTGGTAGGGTCCTCCATTTGTGGACAATTTAGAAAAGTTGCCCAGACGATTCTGAACAGTCTCCACATGATTGGTGTTGGCCATTCTGAAATTTAAAGGATTTTGAGAAATTCTTGAGTGAGAAAAACATGAGTAGATGGTTGCAGTTTTGGAGTGGAGACGTGGACCAAATGCTGAAGAGGGTCCAAGGAAGGTGTACGGTCTGGAAAAGCTTCACAAGGGAAAGAAACCTTGATCTGTTTCTAGAATGATGATGAGGAAGTTTTGCTGTCGAGCTAAGGGAAGAAAGTACACTATGGTCAGAATAGAATGTATGGAGGCAAGGGGACAGAAAAGAAAATGAAGTTGTCAGGGCTAAGAGTCCCTGTGGCAGAAGCATGGGGTCTGTGACGGGGCAAAGTTTGAGAGAATGACTCAGAAGCCTGGGGCAGATGGCCTGAGGTGGAGGTACAGAATAATCTAGAACAACACTGTCCAAAAGAAATATAATCTATATGTGTAGTAATTTTAAATTGTCTAATAGTGACAATGTAAAAAGTAACAGGTAAAATTAATTTTAGTGAAACATAGTATTTAATGCAGTGTATCCAGAATATTCTAGGTGTGATCGGTATCTTTAAAGTACTATTAAGGTTCTGGGTTTTTTTGTTTGTTTGTTTGTTTGTTTGTTTTTGGTACAAGTCTTTGAAGTCTGGTGTGTATTTGATACTTGTCCCACAAGCATAGTGTAGTCAAGAAATAGTAAGATCACCATGACCAATTAGTGACAGGAGAGCTTGAATTTTTTCTTAGTATAGTGGGATGCTGTTAGTTTTAGGTAGTAAGTATCTTGAAATAAAACTACAGTGAAGGATTCTGAAACAATAAGATGAAATTATGTATCCACTATGAAAAGATCTCCAAGATACATAGTCAGATGTAAAAAGCAAATTGTAGAACAGTACATATGGTTGTTTCATAACATAAGGCTTGGGGGTGTGTGTATGTGTAAAACTTGGACAACAGACTCTTTATATAAACCAAAATGTTAAGAGTGATTATTTCTGGCAGTTGATTTGTTTTGGGGACAAAGAAGAGCTATCACTTGTAACTCTCCACCATCTCTGGGTTTTGTAACAAAGAGGGTGAATGAGCAGTGAAAAATTAGTGATTATATAAAAAAGCTTGGCTTGGAAGCAACCAGGAAGGTAGGTAAGTGGGGACGTGAGTTTGCAGGGCACATTGCCCCTCGTGACTTCTCTGCAGTCACACTAGATCTTTTACAACACTGTATGAATGACTAGCATAGGTGACCCAACCCTGCCCCCTCAGTGTGGCAAGCGCATGATCACTGCTTCTGATAGGTCCCCCAGTGTGTTCCCAGTATTGCCATGGAAACATTGAGGATGTTGAGCAAGATTGTGATCCCACAGGAATCAGTGACATTCAAAGATGTGGCCGTGGACTTCACCCGGGAAGAATGGCATCACGTGGACTCGGCCCAGAGGACCTTGTACAGGGATGTGATGCTGGAGAACTACAGCCACCTGGTTTCTCTTGGTAAGGTCCACTTTCCTCACTGTGCTCGTAGCCTAGGTAACTGAGCAGGGTGCCCAGGGGCAAAAGCTTGTTTATGTCTTTGGAACTCAGCTTTTCAGGGTTTAATGCATGCTGCTTTAGGTGATAGGCCTTTATTTTGCAGAACCAGACATAGCCACTTTGATTGCGTGACTCCTTAAGTTACACCTTGCTTTTCCTTCAGAGTTCCTGAGGACCAAGACTAGTACTGACTTGTAGGAAGATTCTTTGTCCACTTGCACAAACAATCTTGTGTATTTACCCATGAGCAGGATATCAAGTTTCCAAGCCAGAGGTGATCTTCAAATTGGAGCAAGGCGAAGAGCCATGGATCTCAGAGGGAGAAATCCAAAGACCTTTCTGTCCAGGTAAATGAGTGTGGTCTCACCATAGGAATCAGTGCAGGCAATGGCACAGCTTGTTGGGGTGGGGGTGGGGGGGCAGTCACCTGGAAGGAGCTGGCTGGGAGCTCCTAGATCAGCCAATGAAGCTGAACCCCTGTTTTTTGTTTTGTTTTGTTTTGATACCGGAAATTTAATTTACAAACTCCTGACCTCATGCTTGCCAGAGAGGTGCAGTGCCACTGAGCTATATCCCTGGCCCTGAACCCCTCTTCTGAGTGACAGCTCTCCTGCCCCTCTTCTCCAGGAGAGTTCTCTGTTGTCAGTAGGTCTTAGGGAAACAGTTACCCCTTTTTCTTCTTTAAAAGTAATCTTTGGCCTGGCTCAGAATACCACCTTTGCTTATCTTGCTGGATTACTTTCTTTTCTGGTGTCCTGAGATTCCTTTCATTATTATATAGAGAATCCTTTTCTTACTCAGACGTGAATTCAGCGTTTCCTTGCTTTGTCTTGCTGCTTTCACTGTTGGATGGCCCAGACTTGTAGGAAACATTGCAGCCTTGAGTTTCCCTTCCTTTGTAATCCACCTTCAGACTCCTTTTCTTGGCCTTAGTCATGAAATACTTGTCTGGGGAGCAGTACCATCTTTCTGCCATCCCACCTTTGTGCTGGTTTGATCTGTTGCCTCTCTCCATGTCCCTGTAGTATCATCCTCTCCCAGTCTTCTGCCTTGTGAAGGGTTTCTGGGAGTTAGGTCTGTGGTAGTCAGCTTTCTGTCACTATAAGGAAGTGCCTGAAGTGATCAATTTATAAAGAGAAAAGGATTATTCTGGTTGACAGTTTCAGAGGTTCCAGTTTGTGATTGGTTGGCACTGTTGCTTTGAGCCTGGGGTGAGGCAACACATCAAAGCAGGATCACCCAGTAGAGGAAAACTGTTTATACTTCATCAACCAGAAAGCAAAAGGGAAAGAGGCAAGCTGGGGTCCCACCATCCCCATTAAAGACACACACCCAGTGACCGAGGCCTCACTTCCTAAAGGTTCCACCATCTCCCAGTAGCACCTGTTTGGCACCGCACATTTGACACATGGACCTTTGGAAGACATTTTACCTCCAAGCTATGGTAAAATCTTTCCTTACTTTTCCCCTAAATGAAGCTGCTTTAAAAAATCTGCCCTCCAGTCTCTGCTGCTTTCTGTCTGTTACCTCCTTAAAAGGGTGACTGTCTTCTGGTAGTGGCAATTCTTTTACTGTAGACTCAGAGATCTCCCTGACTGGAACCCTGGCCACTTTTTTTCTTCTCACAGGCCTTGCACTTGGAAGTTTCACAGAGCTCATATTGAATACATCAAACATAAATTCATCCTCTTTCCTCCCCAGCCAGCACATCTTGCTACCTTGCCTGTTACTCATTTCTGCCTTTGACCGTAGAAACCATTGGACTTCTAATTGCTAAGACTAGACACCATAATCAGTTTGGTCTTTTTTTTCTTTCAACCGAGATGATTTTCTTCCTTTGAGAAGTTTCTTAGATTTTTCCTGAATTCTAACTTCTAGTGGTAATAATCTAAATCAGGTCCTGAGCTTAGATTACTAACTCTCAAGTAAAATTATTCATTCTTTGTTTTTTATAATCTATATTGGATTGTTTTGTTTTGTTCTGTTTTTTGAGACAGGGTAGTTCAGGTCTGGCCTTGAACTCACTGTGTAGCCCAGGCTGGCCTCAAACTTGCAGTGATCCTCCTGCTTCAACCTCCCAAGTGCTAGGATTACAGGCATGCGCCACTATGCCTGGCCTTATATTGGATATTTTTTAAATTAGGGTTTCATCCAGGTATAATTCACATACCATAAGAGACAGTCTGTTTCCTTCTCTTCCTTTTCCTCTTTCTCCTCCTCTAACAAAGGGTCTTGCTATATATTTCATGCTGGCCTTGAAATTGCTGTGTACCCCAAACTGGCCTTAAGTTCATGATCCTCCTGTCTCACCCTCCCAAGTGCTGGGGATTACAAGTATGTGCCGTCACATCCAACAAGAGTCACTCTTCTAAAGTGTACATGTTTGTGTGTGTGTGTGTGTGTGTGTGTATCACAAGAACTGTGCATACACCACCATTGTTTTGTTCCCTTTCTCATGCAAAACATAAGAACTTTTTCATCACCCAAGCCAATTAAGAATCACACCCAATTGCCCACTTCTCCCAGCTCTGGACAACCATTCATCTATTTTCTTTCTCTATAGATTTGCCTCTTATGGAAATTTTGTATTCATTGAATCATATAACATGTGGCTGGCTTTTTCCACTTACTGTGTTATCAAGGTTAATTCATGTTAAAGCATATGTCAATAATTTATTTCTTTTTACTGCTGAGTAATATTCCATTGTATGGATATGTTACATTTTGTTTAATAGCTCATCAGTTAATAGAACATATTGGATTTTAATATTTTATCTGCTTAAATCACCCACTTCTGACAAATGTAACTGTTTCTCCCTGTACTTCATAAGAAATAGAAAATACTTGATTTAAAGGTCTATCATAGTTTCTAAATTTACCTTCTTCTGACAAATGTAACTGTTTCTCCCTGTACTTCATAAGAAATAGAAAATACTTGATTTAAGCCGGGCGTGGTGGCGCACGCCTTTAATCCCAGCACTCGGGAGGCTGAGGTAGGCGGAGCGTTGTGAGTTCGAGGCCGGCTTGGGCTACAACGTGAGCACAAGGCCGGCCTGAGCTACATAGTGCGACCCTGCCTCAAAAAACCAGGGCTGGGAGTTTGGCTCAGTGCCTTAAGTGCCTGCCTTGGCAGGCGCGAGGTTGTGAGTTCAATCCCCGGTGCCACAAAAAAAAAAAAAAAAAAAAAAAAAGAAAATACTTGATTTAAAGGTCTATCATAGTTTCTAAATTTACCTTTTGTTCTTGCTTTTAAACAAAGTACCCTTAGGTAGAACATCTTTTTTTTTGTTTTCCTGGAAGTAGCATAGTCTTTCCCTAATTACATTCTGCCTATCTGAAGCCATCTATTCTTTGAGTTCAAAAATCTATCTAATCCATATAACCGAATATATATTATATTTGTTTCTTCTGTGATCAGAAATACCAATCATATTATCTCTACTATACAAACTCATATTTAATTATATTTTGATATATTCTGTGTTGCAGAACACAGTCAGAAATTGATTTGATGTGGATATGACTGGGGAAGGAATTTTCTCATTCTTATCATTTTGACAAATTTTCTTGAATGACCTACCTAGAAGGATTCTTAAAAAGTATAGCCATGCACAGGGCACAGGTCTGTGATCCCAGTTACATAGGTGGCTGAGGTAGGAGGATCACAAATTCAAAGCTAGCATAGGGAACCTAATGAGACCCTGTCTTAAAATGGACTGGAGGTGAAGCTCAGTGATAGAGAACTTGCCTAGTATTTGTAAGGCCTTAAATCCAACCCCCAGTACCACACAAACCAAACCAAACAAACAAAAAAGCAAAGCATTTTTTTCCCTATGAATTTAAAATTGATTCTGTTTTCAGAGTAAAGAATTTGGGGGTTTAGGGTCTCTTAGTTTTTTTTTTTTTATTTAAACCCCTTAGAGCATTTTATGAAAAGTTTCAAATACATAGAAAAGCTGGGGAAAAATTCATACACAGGATACCATATATATGCCACTGAGACTGTTACATTTGCTGTGTTTATAATTTGCTTTATCACCTTTTCTTTTCTTTTCTTTTCTTTTCTTTTTTTTTTTTTTTGGTACCGGGGATTGAACTCACAACCTCGTGCCTGCCAGGCAGGTGCATAGGCCACTGAGCTAAATCCCTGGCCCTATTTTTTGAGACAGGGTCTCACTATGCAGTTCAGGCTGGCCTTGAACTCACTTTGTAACCCAGGCTGGTCTCAAACTCACAATCCTCCAGCCTCAGCCTCCCAAGTGCTGGGTTTAAAGGTGTGCACTACCATGCCCAGTTTATTACATATCTTTTCATCATCTCTAAGGAAATTGCAGACAGCAGTACATTTCACTTCTACACACCTCATTACTGTTCAGTATTTTTATAGTTGTATTGTTTAAGAAAATGTTGCATACAATGAAAACACACCTCAGGGCTGGGAGTTTGGCTCAGTGGTTCAAGCGCCTGTCTGGCAGGCGCAAGCATGTGAGTTTGATCCCTGGTGCCACACACACACACACACACACACACAAAAAAAAAAAAAAAAAGGGAAAACACACCTCTTGTATGTACCATTCAGTTGGTTTTGACAAATGCCTTCTCTTTCTTACTCAAATTCTATTAATATGGAACATTTCCATTGTTCCAGAAAGCTTCCTGCCCTTCAGTTCTAAAAGTTACCATTCTTGGGTCCTGCAAATTAATTAATTATCTGGTATTAATATTCTGAAGTAAAATCATACTGAGAGACCCATTTATTAAGCAGACTGAAATAAATCTTTCTGGGTAAGTAGGGTGATTAGTGTAGAATCAGAGCTCAGACTAAAACCACAACTGTAGTTGTAAGAGCAAAGATGCCCCTGAAACACTTTTTCTGAGTTTGTATAGGCCTTGATCTGCAGATATATCGAAGAGTATTTTCAGTTAGATCATTGACTAGATTTTCTCTACAGTGTTTAAAGACCTGGAAGCTCAGAAGTTACTTTAGAGATAAGGTGGTATGGTGACACACAGCTGCAATCCCAGCACTCTGAGAAGCTGATGTAGGAGGATCTCAACTTTGAATCCAGCCTGAGCAACTAAGTGACTTAATGAGACCCTCTCTCAAAAAAAAAAAAAAACAAAAAAAAAAACGGCTGTGGATATAAGTCAGTGCAAAGGCCCTGGGTTCAGTCCCCAGTACCATTTAAAAAAAAAAAAAGAAAAGACAAAGAAAAGTAGATTTTGTGGGGGATCTGGTAAAATGAACAGGCAGCATGGAGAGCAGGTAGAATCCTGCAGGTTGGCCTGTGATCCTGTTCCAGTTGTATCGCTGCCTACACTGTCATGCTCATTTCTGCCCTTGTTCCCATCTAGTTCGGCTTTCCTAATTCTCTGGCCTTCCAGCATATTCTGGATCTGCAGTCTTCACTATCACCTCTCCATAACAGTCCTTCCTGTGTTTTGGACCTCTTCACAGGCTGCAGGACTAATTTCAAAACATAAGCATGCGTAATTTATGCCTCTTTCATTTCCTCATTGCTGTTGTAGCTGTTTATTTCAACAAGAAGAAATAGGAAATTTTTGTACTTTGTGTTTCTTTCAGACCGAAAGACAAGGCCAGAAGCTAAATCATCGAGGCTGCAACACTGCACATCTGAAGTATCCCATAGCACAGATGATTTCTCACATGTCACATTAGAAGATGCCTGGCATGTTAGTAGCCAGCTAGGGAGGCACCAGGAAAATTGGAGGCTACATCTGGGGCCAGAAGTGTCTATACAGAAGAAAATAACCACCTCAGGGGAAAATTTTGAGCAAAATAAATTTGGTGCAAACTCTAGATTGAACATAGACTTGATTCCACAACTGAACATTCCTTCAAGAATAAGGCCCAGTGAATGTGGAACACTTGGAAACAATTTGGGACATAATTCAGATTTACTTAATCAGAATAATATCCTTGCAAAAAAGAAGCCCTATAAATGTAATAAATGTAGAAAAGCCTTTATTCATAGGTCATCACTTACTAAACATGAGAAAACTCATAAAGCAGAAGACACTTTCCCCAGTGATACAGGTCAGGGAATTTATCCTGGCAAGAAACACCATGAGTGTACTGACTGTGGGAAAACTTTCCTCTGGAAGACACAGCTTACTGAGCATCAGAGGATTCACACTGGAGAAAAACCCTTTGAGTGCAATGTGTGTGGAAAAGCCTTCAGACATAGCTCATCCCTAGGTCAGCATGAGAATGCTCATACAGGAGAGAAACCTTATCAGTGCAGTCTCTGTGGGAAAGCCTTCCAACGCAGTTCCTCCCTCGTCCAACACCAGAGAATTCACACTGGAGAGAAGCCCTATCGATGTAATCTATGTGGGAGGTCCTTTAGGCATGGCACATCCCTTACTCAACATGAGGTCACACATAGTGGAGAGAAGCCTTTCCAGTGTAAGGAATGTGGGAAAGCTTTTAGTCGATGTTCTTCCCTTGTCCAACATGAGAGGACTCATACTGGAGAGAAACCTTTTGAATGTAGCATATGCGGAAGGGCTTTTGGTCAGAGTCCATCCCTTTATAAACATATGAGGATTCATAAAAGAGGCAAACCTTACCAAAGCAATAACTACAGCATAGATTTTAAGCATAGCTCTTCTCTTACTCAAGGTGAAAGTACACTGTCTGAAGTGAAATCCTACCATTGTAATGACTGCGGGGAAGATTTCAGTCACATTTCAGACTTCACTGACCATCAGAGGATCCATACTGGAGAGAATCCCTATGAGTGTGAGCAGGCCTTTAATCAACAGTCTATTTCTCATCCTGGAGAGAAACCTTACCAATGTAATGTATGTGGAAAGGCTTTCAAAAGAAGTACAAGTTTCATAGAGCATCACAGAATTCATACGGGAGAGAAGCCCTATGAATGTAATGAATGTGGAGAGGCCTTCAGTCGACGTTCATCGCTTACCCAACATGAGAGAACCCACACTGGAGAGAAACCCTATGAATGTATTGACTGTGGAAAAGCTTTCAGTCAGAGTTCGTCTCTTATTCAGCATGAGAGAACTCACACTGGAGAGAAACCATATGAATGTAATGAATGTGGACGTGCATTCCGGAAAAAAACCAACCTACATGATCATCAAAGAATTCATACTGGAGAAAAACCTTATTCTTGTAAGGAATGTGGGAAGAATTTTAGTAGAAGCTCAGCTCTTACTAAACACCAGAGAATTCATACAAGAAATAAACTGCAGGAACCCTAAAATTAACGAATACATAGAAAGCTTGAGCAAAAATACCGTTCCAGTTCAGTATCAAAGGATTCTAACTGTAGGAAAAGTCTGAAAATGTAATTATGTGTGTTTGTGTGTTGTGCGTGGAGAAAATTGTGTCATTTAGCAATTTTTAATAAGAGTCACATTCTCATGTCTAATTATAGGCTTTTACAAAAACAACATGAAGCCATTTGGAAATGATATGCCTATATATTTGGACTTTACAAAGCTTCCAAATATAGGTATGCAGGACATCACCAACTTTCCACAGTTTGATGTGTAACTCCCACTGTTTACAGCCTTTTTAAAAATAAATAAAATTCCTACAATAAAGACTGAAATTCATTTTAAACATTGTTTGACAATTACACTGAACTTAAGCTCTTACATGAAATTCTCTATGGAAACCAGTTCCATCTTCATAAAGTATTCAAAGAATTTGATCAACTTGCCCAACCACTTTATTATGCAGACAAAGAGGGTTGAAAACCAAAGATTTGAAGTGGTTTGCATGGTATGGTACAGCCTATAATGGCACAGTTGGGTGGAGAAAATTTTCTTGGATTTTTGACCCCTAGCATTGCTACCTAAAAGGTATCCTGAAATTCAAAGGGTTTTAAAATAAATTTTTTTTGAGACAGGGTCTCACTGTGCAGTTCAAGCTGGCCTTGAGCTCACTTTGTAGCCCAGGCTGGTCTCGAACTTAACAGCAATCCTCCTGCCTCAGCCTCCTGAGTGTTGGGATTACAAGCGTGCACCACCACGCCCGGCACCATAAATTTTGTATAAGTCAGATATCCAGGCATTTAATAAGTACCCATGAATTGGACATGTTGGAATTCCTAAAATCCTAAGAGGAAGCAAAATATATACAAATGTGTCACAAACTTATTCAAGGATATTTATTGGAAGCTTGTGAACCAAAATGTTAATAACTGTAGAGAACTGATCTACTGATGACTTTTTTCCTTTTGGAGTTATAATTTTACTTTCTGCTAACATATGTCAGTTTTATAGAACTGAATTTTTTTTTAAATTGTACTTTTAATGGCACGCTCATGCAAAAGTACTGCCCCACCCTTCCTATATCAGATCAATGGGAAAAGAACAGAAAACTAAGGAAATTGTTTCCTAAATTAGTTTTGTTGTAGAGAAGTATAAATTCAATTACCTATTTCTGTCTTTGACTCAGATTAGAGAAACAACATGTTTAGGCTTGTATTATGTGCAAAGGAATACTAAAAACCATATATGTCTCCACTAAAAAACAAAACTTGTTTTACCTCCATGGTTCTTTTCCATCAGTAAAGCATGAACTAAATTTTACTGGCCCATTTCAGTTCTTAATATCCCCTAGTGCCTCATATCAGCTATCCTAAAGGAATTTCTAGAACCTTTGTTGGTTCATCAATACCAGCAGTACAGACAAATTTGGAAACAGCAGTACAATTGGTCCCTTGCACAGAAGAACCACTCCCCACACTTAAGTTTTCCTAGCCATGACGATCCTCAGGGAGAGATGATACAAATGATGTCGATGGCCTTTCCTTCTGACTTCTTTGCACGCCATATAGTGGAATCCACTGCCTGAATGGCCTGAGGTAGCTCTCGAGTATTCATCATGTTGAAAGGAATAGGTAAATACACAGGGGGCTAACATGTTTTATGTATAGCCTAATAAGTCCTTCACCTGTGAGACAAGATGGATGGCATATTCCATAGCAAATCTGTCCTTGCAGCATGTTAGCCATTTTTTTAAAAAGGCTTTGTTTATGATGCCCCATGCTTAGCACACATGTCACAGCCATGTTCATGTGGTCTGATACATAGTTTGACAACAGATAATTCTAGTGAGGTCCTCTCCTACTAAGTAGCTGGAGTACCTGTCAGGAACTTGTTGATTGTTTGGGGAATCCTCATGGTAGACTACTTGGAGGGGATGGCATGAATTGTGACCAGTTGAGTGCTGACCCAAATGTTACTGACATTTATCAAAATTTGGTTCCACAAAACCTAAGAGACCCCTGGTACGTGTATGTGTAAGTGTATGTGAAGCCTGGCCTAACCATCACCCAGAATCTCAGCATACCTTCACTGACAGGGAGCGAGGCTGAATGTGTGGTTTATTCAGCAGAGGGTTTCCTAGTACCAGCAGTCATGCACTGTGCACCTAGGAAGACAACCTTTTAGGGCTACATGAAATGTATCCTTGTAACAGCATTGTATTCTTTCAATAAATGACCTCTAAGTTGAACAGAAGTCAGTTTGTCTTTTTGAATTTTCAGAATTTGGCTAAGATTAATGAATGGCATCAATTAGGTCAGATTAACTGATAAGTTCTTCATAACTAGGTAAGTTAATGATAGTTGCCATTTCTTTGTCCCGTGTGTGAATTACATTGTTCTGTTTCACTTCTGTCACTTAGTTTTTGTGACTCCTACTTAGAGGTGCTATGGTAGCTCTTGTTTTGGGCCAGTGTTTTCTCTTTTCTCATGTACTGACTATAGGAGCAGAAGTCAGAGTGTCTCCAGGGCTCCAGCTGTTTCTAAGAGTAGTCATATGACCTGGTTCAGACAGCCAGTGTCCTTTGCAAGAATTTTTTCAAAGTACAACTATCGGAAGATTCTGGGATTGCTAGGCTGGAAAGGTGGAGGCCTAGAGCCTCCTAGAGTCTGATTTATTGCCAGAGATGGGGGAGGTTGCTATTGTAATTGGAGAGAATGGGTATTCTGGTTTCTATTCTCTGAGGTTCCTTGGGTCTGGCTTAATCTCCGCTGTCCTCTGAGATTCACTGAATTGTTTACTATCAATCCATTTTCCTTAAGCTAATTTTTTATTTCTCTTGCTGCATTAAATAAACCTAGTATATGTATTATATCCTTGTTAGGGAAGTAAGTAACTCACCTGTAGTCTTACTACCCATGGCAGATTCAGGTGTTAAATCTGCGATTTTCTGGTTCCAAAGCCATTGTTCTTAACCTCTTAACCTCTGTCATCCTCAGACCCATGTTACATTTGAGGAACTCCATATAACTGTCACTTGAGGATAAGTGGATGAATGTATATGATGGCAGGTTAGGTTAGAAGCTAGGCAGAGAGATAATTCAGTAAATTTAATTTCATTCACACCTTCCTATCTTGATAAATCGGTTCTTTACATCCGCTCATACAGTAAACTCGAATTATACTTAAAATAAGTATCATAAATATGTTGCTAAAATTCTTGAGCTCTTTAAGTCCTTTACTTGAATTGGTTTTGGTACTGGTTTTAATGATGACATTGAAGACTTTTATCTTTTTAAGCACACCCTTTTTCTATTGATTTTTTTTCTTTTATTTTTTTCTTTTTTTTGGTACCAGAGTTCAAACTCACAACTTCGCACCTGCCAGGAAGGCACTTAGGCCACCGAGCTAAATCTCAGGCCCGATTTTGTTTCTTAAAATATCAGAATGAGATAAAGTATTCAAAATTGTTTTATAGAATCAGCATATATTGGGTAGTATAACCAGGTGGTATGAGATTGATGTAACAGTAAGCTTAGTGGTGCATGCCTGTATCTCAGCTGCTTGGGAGACTGAGGCAGAAGAATTGCAAATTCAAGGCTACCCTAGGTAACTCAGCAAAACCCTGAATCAAAACGAAAGAACAATGAATGTAGCTTGGTGATACCCTGCTTGCCAAGCATTTACAAGGCCCTGGTATGACCCCCTTAAAAAAAATCTTGATGGAACAGTATCTAGTCATTCAGTGCAAGATTAACATCCAAAATTGCAAAAGGTAGCCAGAATAAAACCAGTGTCCTCCTGTGTGTTTGGGAAAGGGCCCAGAGCAAGCACCATATCCCCCAGAGAATCTAGTACATTTCAATGAAAAACATTTTTCCCTTTAGGCACATGCATGGTGGTGTTGAGTTTCTCAAGAGTTTCAGTGGGCTTTTAGAAGGGTAGTTAAATTCTGCTCATCGATTAAAGTGCAAATATCACTCAGAAAAAATTTTCTTTTGTACTTCAACTAAATTGGCCTTCTTTTAAGTTTTCATAAATAACTATTAATGTCCTTTCTATTACCACAATTTGTGATTATTTGGGTTTCTTTGTTCCCATACCAAACTGTAATTTCCAGGAAGACAGGGTCCACGTCTATTTTTCTAACTCTTCTTGTCCCCATGCTTATCATAGTGCCAGGCTCATAGTATATACTTCAAGAAGGTACTTAGTATAGTCTTCTTAAGTGGCCAGTTGAGTGGGGATTGACAAATTCTGGCTCATAAGTGAAAAGGTGCTCAAACTTAAAAATGTTGCAAAACAAAACAGTGTGATACTGTTTCATGTCAGTTAGACTGGCAAAAATTTAGGTATCTTGGGAGAACAGAGAATTTTATATACTGTTGATGAAAGAATAAGTTGATGCAGTCATTTTGGGGAATAATTTGGCAGTGCCAAGTAAAATCGAAATTAAGCATACCTCCTCATTGCCCAGCAGTTCTACTTGTTGGTGCATTACCCTACATTAGACATGCTCCCATGGGAGCACAACACAAAAAGAGTAAAAATGTAGGCACAACAAAAATATCAGTGCATGAGTTCATAAATTGTGGCATATTTTTATATTTCTGTACAGTTTTTAAATGAAGGAACCAAAGTGTATGGCAAAAGAAAATTTAGTTCCATTGATTATACTCTCATATCCAGCAGCTAAATGTGGCTAGAGAGGGGAAATATCACATGCCTAGTCCCATTTTAATTTCCTATCTGCTAACTTTCAGTATTTGTTTCCCTAGACCAGTAAGCATCCCTCTCTCAGGTACCATCTCATACCTTCTGTCTTCCCAAACCTCCAGCACTTCTCCCCACTCAGCTGGTGACCTTATTTCCTAATTAACAGAAAAAGTAAAAGTAATGAGAACTAACTTTTGTGGATCTGGCCCTTGCACTGGGGATTGAAATCACAACCTCGCACCTGCCCAACAGGTGCTTAAGTCACTGAGCCAAACTCCTGACCCGAGCTTTTAAAGCAGGTTCGCACTATGTAGCTCAGCCTGGCCTTGTGTTTGCATTGTAGCCCAAGCTGGCCTCAAACTCACAATGCTCCTCCTACCTCAGCCTCCCAAGTGCTGGGATTAAAGGCGTGCGCCACCACGCCCAGCTCTTGCACTCTTCTTTTTTTTTTTTTTTTTATTTTAAAGATAGTAAAATACAACTGAACATAACAGAATAAAGTCAATCAAAACAAAGCAGTAGGACTGGTACAGAACTTCAAAGATTGATAATGTGAGTACAATAGCTATATAACATACCTTGCTATCTTCAGATTAGCTGACCATTCCAACAGGTGTAGTAGAATTGAACCAAAAATGAAACAAAACAAAATCAATAAACACAATATAAAATAAAGGAAAAAAAAGAGAAAAATAATAACGATCAGAGTAAAGCAAAATGGTGAGAACCATATTGGTCCTCAAAGACAAGACAGAAGAGAGTCCCCCGTATTTACGACATTGCCTATTGTCATCATGCAAACAGACATTCACGGTGCCGATCAGAGGCCTGCAAAATCTACAAAAAAACACTAGCGTTTACTTGCTTTATGTACCTTAGTTGCCATCAAGTTAGCCAGACCTCAGAGCCAGCAGCTTGCTTATGGGGGGTGCGGGGGGGATATGGATGATGTCCTTGATTCCAAGCCTGCGCGCCAGTGCTGCGCGGACCCAGCTAGTTGGGGCCCAGTTGGGCCCATTCTGGTTCTCCTCCAGGGTTGCGCAGCACCCAATCCTGGAAGGCAGATCAGTTCTCTCTTGATGTGAGCTGGCGCCACATGGGCCCAGTGAGTTGGGGCCCAGTTGGGCCCATTCTGGTTCTCCTAAGGGGTCGCGCAGCGCCCAACCCCGGAAGGCGGATCAGTTCTCTCTTGATGTGAGCTGGTCTCTTGCACTCTTCTTGATGGTCTGGTTGACTTTGGTTTCTCACTGAAGATCAGTTCCTCCTCTGATGTATTAGATCCTGTTCTTAAACTAGGATCTCATTCATATAATTGTCCGTTTCCCTGCATCTCTTAAAAAATTATATACTGACTCCATCAGCATAATATTAATTTTTCTTACATGAAATATATACAGTATATTCTCCATTCCCCTCCATCTACCAGCCATTCCATTTCCTAGCAAAATTCCTCTGTAGCAATATGGAATACTTCTTGTTTCCAATTCCTCTTTCATTTGTTTTTTGCACTCCTTGCAATCAGGTTTTGTTTCTGCTTGTTACAAGTCACTGAAGGACTCCCAAAATCTAGTAGCATTTATTTAATCTTTTTGACTTTTCAGTGCTTTTGACTAACTCTTGACATGTTTGGCTTCCAGATTACACGTATCTAGATTTCCGTGTATTTTATTGACAACTGCTTCTCCCAAGTTATCTTTCCTTGCTCTAGA
This sequence comes from Dasyprocta punctata, assembly GCA_004363535.1. Classification (NCBI taxonomy): domain Eukaryota; kingdom Metazoa; phylum Chordata; class Mammalia; order Rodentia; family Dasyproctidae; genus Dasyprocta; species Dasyprocta punctata. The sequence goes on along the minus strand of RJWM01038765.1, from coordinate 1,141 downwards.
TGTAGAAATTCCCCCTACGACTCAGTCTTTGGGCCTCTTTTCTTTTTCCACAGTGACCCTATTAGGTTTTGCGTCCTGTTTTATGGCTTAAGTGTTTATTTGTTGACAGCTTCAAAATTTTTATCTCCAGGTTAAGTCTCCAAGCTCACATAACCAGCTGCCTACTGCACATTTCCCCTGGGATGTCTAACAGATGCTTCAGCTTTGACATGTCAAAGATGTATTCAGTAATGTCCCCCCATCCCGACAAGCATGTTCCTTCCTCAGTCTTCTCATTTGCTAAAAGAAAACTTCACTTTTCAGTTACTCAGGCCCCAAACCCAGGAAACCTTTCTTGATTGTTTTCTTTCACACCCACATCCACACTTCAGTGAGTCCCGTCTGCTAAGTTTTAGGATTTAAGAGAATGGCCATTTCTCTTCGCTTCTAGTGCTGCTGCTATGGCCCAAATCACAATCACCATCTCTAGCCCAGATTTTTGAAACAGCTACCTAGTCAGTTTCCCTTCTTTCATCCTTGTTTCTCCATGTCCGTAATTGAGCAGCCAGAGTAATATCATAAAAATGTTAGGTCAGGATATTGGGCAGGGAGGCTCCGACCAGAAGACAACCTAGCCTGCCTTCCTGGTGAGTGTGCGTGACCAGCACGGACTCCAGGAGAAAGAGATGTGCCTCTCCTAGGCCTACCTGCGCACAGGCTAAGTATCAAGGACTCCCACCCGCTCCACTGTAAGTAACCTGCTGGTTCAGAGGCCTGCCTAAGTTAACAGCAACTATGGTACATAAAGCAACTAAATGCTTATATATTTCAGTTGATTTTGTAGGCCTGGAGCCAGCAGTCTGAGCATCTCTTGGGAAGATGATATTATGTAATGTAGCAAATATGGGGGATTCTCCTCTGTCTTGTCTTTGAGGCCCAATATTGTTCTCATTGTTTTGCTTTATTCTGATTAATTTTTTTGTGTGTGCTTTATTTCATACTCTGTTTTTATTGGTTTTGTTGTGTTTTGGTTTTGGCTTGATTTTACTATACCTGATGGAATGGCCAACTATTCTGAAAGTAATAAGGTATGCTGTGGTGGCTGTTGTTTTCCTGGTGTCTTTCTTTGAAGTTCTGTACCAGTTCTACTGCTTTGTTTTGA
>RJWM01038764.1:0-16577 GCA_004363535.1 Dasyprocta punctata | reverse complement strand
GGGGTGCAAGCCTGAGTGCTGGTGGCAGGATTTGAAACCCTGGATCCAAATGTAGCTGAAGCCAGCTCTAAGCCACTACCTCCACACACACATACTCACACTTGGGCCTTTTGTCATTGACAACCCAAAGAATGTTGATCTGGGCATCTCGGGGTATCCAGAGATTCTCAGCTTCCTGGCTGCCCCTCGTGGTCTTCACTCCATACCCTTCCCTCCTGGGGCCTGGAAGGGAGCTAGGACCTCAGGTACTTTCTCAGTTGAGGGGGTATGGCCCCACCCAGACAGGGCCCCAGAGGGTCTAGAAGAAGGATGAGGGAGAAACGGGTGCACAAGCTCAACGTAGGTACAGCCCCCTGTGAGCCACATCCTATGGAGAGGACCCAACCCTCCTGGAAGTCTGAGCATCTCTGGGCATGGCTAAGCCAGCAGAGTAGCTACAAGGCTCACACAGTCTGCACCCATCGGAAAATCTGTCTTGAGATCAGCATGGTGCCTTTTAAGTACCTCATGGGAGTCTGTCACTGGGGCCATCACCCATCTTTTTCCCATCTGTCATTGTCCTTTGCCATTCTCCATCCATCCTGGAGCATCTATGTCCTAGTTCCATACCAAAGTCCTGCTTCTCCTAAGCAGTTGGTTTGTCTTCATTCCTAACTTTGGGGATCAGGTAAGTGTCTGCGTTTTCCTTTTTGTGTCATCTCCTAGGAAGTGTCGAACCTCGTGTGGCCCTGCATAGCTAAAGTTTAGTGATGGGGGTAACTGGGCCCCTCATGTACATCAAAGAGCTTCATGTCACAGCTTCCAACACTTTATAACTCAGCAGAGTTATAATTGAATGTCTTAGTGTTCCCTTTGTTCCTCTGAAGCATGCTTTTCACATGTGCATTCAAATCTGGTTTCACATAATAGTTCTTATTTACAGTGTGCTGTGATTTGGATGTGGTTTAAGTATGTTCTCCAAGGGTTCATGTGTTGAAATTTAATCCCCAGGTTGAGCTATTGGCAGGGTGGAAAGTTAATCTGACTGTGGTGTTTAGAGGTGAGGCCTTTAAGGAGGTGATTAGGATTAGATAAAGTCATCAGGGTGAGGACCCCCCTGATTGATCCTGGTGGCTTCAGAAAAAGAGGGTGAACCAGAAGATACACAGACCCACTTGTGTGGTTCTGTCTCTCTTCATGTGAAGCCTGCAACAGCAAGAAGGCAACTGCTAGATGCAGACCCTCGGCTGCGCAGCTCCAGAACCAACTGTTGAAAAGAACCTCTTCACTTTATAAAGTTACCCAGACTATAACCAGGTGTGGAGGCACATGCCCATGATCGCAGCACTCAGCAGGCTGAGGCAGGAGAGGTGCCACAAGTTCGAGGCCAGCCTGGGCTACATAGTGAGTTCAAAGCCAACCTGAACTACATAGTGAGACCCAGCTTCTAACATACAAACAAACTAAATAAATAAAGTTACCCAGACTCAGGTATTTCAGTATAGTAATGAAAACCAGACCAATACATTGTGATGGTTCTTGTTTTCAGACTCACTTTTGAGTTTGATGCAAATCAAAGTTCGAATAAGGTCAACATTGACCCTAACCATTACATTTTGATTCAATTCTCATCCAATTTGGTTTGTGACCAGAATTGTGGAAAGAATTAAGTTTGTAAACTGAGGACCACTGTATAAGGGTTTCCTTCCCTTGCACATCCCAAAATGAGTTTCAGAAGACGATGGGGAGTGCATACATGTGTCTTAGTCATTTTTTTCATTACTGCGATGTAGTACCTAACACAATTTTAAAGAGAGAGGTTTATTTTGGCTCACATTCTCGTTGTGCCGTGTGCTGACTCCAGAGCAGGAAGGGCCTGGCAGAGGAAAGCTGCTCATGTCATGGTGGTCAGGAAGCAGAGTACGAAGGAAGGAGCCAGGGAGGGAGATTTACCCTTCCCCAGTGACCTACCACTTCCGGCCAGTCCTTATCTGGACTCCAGCAGCGCACTCAACCACTGAACTCACCTATAGATAATTCCATTGCTAAGTACAGTACTCCCGGTTCCAATTACCTTCCACAAGCCCTGCCTGTGAAGGCATAAGGTCTTTGGGGAGACAGCCTTGATCCAAACCATAACAGTGTGTTTTGTGCTTGAAATTACGCGTTGCACTCACGTATAAAGAGAACCTGTAGAACTGATGGGTTGAGAAGAAAGCAGAGTCATCACCCCACCATGACGGGTGGGTGCTCGCCCCTCATTTCCTGTGCCTTGCGTCGATGAGAAAAGTCTTCAAAACTTTCTGAGCCTGCTCTCATTTCTTCAACAGTAGGTCTTTGTGGTCTGTATGTTAACTTCATTCCTGGCTCCCTGTGTTACTCTCTCCTTTCTCCCCACTTGTATTTTCTGCTTGTATTTTATGCATCTTTGGAAGCTGCCTGAAATCCTTCTCCAGCTAGGCAGAGAGAAACCAACCAGCCAACCAACCTACAAGTAAGTATTGCTGGATCCCCGCTGGGTCAGGAAGGCTGAGGCCAGGGTTGAGCCCTTGTCTTTCTAGAACCAACCAGAAGGTGGTGCTAGGACAGCTCCTAAATGTCATGCTTGGATCAAGGCCTTGGTGGGACAGTGACACACAGAAGGGCCTTGAGGACTGCCAGGGTGGGGAGGGGGCGAGACGAGAGAGGTGAGCTGAGAGACAGCAGTGACCTGTAGGCTGTAGTGAGCCTGAGGTCGCCAGGACTGATTAATGTCATCATCTTTCTAGGTCACTGTCTGGAGCTACGGTGAGGATGGACCTCAGGTGCTTAGCGACCTTCCTTCTCCATATTGTCCAGGAAGAATAGGCAGCTTTGCCCCTTAAAAGAGAATGGCCCGGGCTCCGACCTAGGTCTGTGTGCTAGCATAGCATCTCTCTCTTGGCATTGTGAGCGCCTCTCTCAGGGCACAGAGGTGGGGACAGAGCCCTGCCAGATGAGACCATTCAGGGTCTGCCACAGCTGTGGCTTCCTGGGTAAACTCCCAGGTCTGGGAAAGCATCGTCGGATAGCTGCAGCCTGTCCCACTCCCCTGTGTCCTCCAGGCTCTTCTCCTCCAGCGCCGGAAGCAACGGGGAGGATTCTCTGCTAGGAGCCTGGGCTGTCCGTGCAGTGAGCCTCAGTGGAAAGAACAACAGACAGGACCTGAGAACTGCAGTTTGCATCCACCGCTCTGGGGAGAAGCCCGAGCTTTGGTGTCAGGCCATCTCGGACCAGGCCAGCATCTGGACGCTGTTGCTCGTTGACTTTCTGATGTTGAGCAAATTATTGTCTCCAAGCCTCAGTCTCCTCATCTGTCATGGGGAGAATAATACTTACCTCTTAGAATAGTTGTGTGGAGTCAGAGAACTGACGTAAATATGGAGTTTGGCCTGGCACCTGGGCTACTGTTCTGCTGGATATTGTCTGTCACTATTGTTACTGTTGGTGCAGTGTCAAGAAGCAAGCAACTTGATCCCACAGAGGGAGCTTTAGTCTCCTTCTTTGCCCAGTGGGGGCCCTTGAGTTGTTGGAGGATAAGGGAGCCAGCATGTGTGTAGCTCTTGGACAGTCAGCAACCATCATGGAGAAGACGTCCAGTCACTGTAGGCCGGATCTGAATCCAGGGATGGGGGGATGTGCTCATTCTAACCCTTTGTTCAGCATCACTCAAATGGGCATCCTATATCTGCTTGAATGCTTCCAGTGATGGGGGACTCACTGCTTCTGAGGAAGCGCTGCTCTTCCCATCCATGTTAAGCTCTGTTCATGACCATGTGCTGGTTTATGTAGGGCCAAGACTCATCTCCCAGTAGTTTTCCAGCCAGGAGTTGGACTAATTCCAAACTTTATCTCCCAGGGGCCATAGCTAACTCCTGACTTCCTTCCCCTTGTATAGGAGCTTCTGCTAAATGGATTAGTCCTCCAACCTTTGCAAAATTAGATTCTGGATCTAGCAAGGAGTGGTGGGGGAGGGGTAATGTTAAAGTTTATCTGCAGTTTAGGAATTAACTTCTTCTGCGCCAGTGCTAGGATTTCCCTGCGAAGTTAGAGATCAATATGAGATGCTGCCTCTGCTGGGAATAGTGACATTCACCAGTGGTGTGTATGTTCACAGAGCCATTGTGCTGTGGTCACCATGCCGGATACTCAGAGCAGCGCCCACTGACCGTAGGTGGGGAAACTGAGGCCCACAGTGTAAGTGGTCAGACTGGGAGCACTACCTTCAGATGAGCTTATTTGTGTATTCTGTGTTCTCTGAGTCCTTACTCTGTGCCAGGCCTGTGCTGGGTGCTGGGGCTGTAGCAGATAAGACAAAGATCTGATTTTGTGACAGGGTAGCGGTAAGAGTAGGTGCAGGGGAATAGTGAGCAAGAAACAGTGCATTCTCCCCAAGAGTTAGAAGGATGGCCTGGTGCATCCATCTATCCATCCATCGATCATCTGTCCTTCTGTCTGTCCATCCATCCGTCTGTCTGTTGAGCCATCCCAACTAACATGTATCAAGGATTCGCAGAATCAAAACCCAGTGTTCAGTCTAGACATTTGGTACTTTTGTGACTCAGCAGCCATTCTCTCCCGTCTTGGAATAACAGTGCCCTGATTTTGTTTGAGAAGGGATCTCCCTCCCAGTTCATGTGTTTCATAAGTAGCAAACTTCACCTCCCATCTTCAGGGTAGAGCACATGGTCTAGCTTAATCCAGTCGGGACTTTCCTTGGTTCTGGCCACAATGATCAGTTCAGTGAGGGATACGTGACCCAAGTCAGACTAAGCAGGACCAATAACCTCAACTCCAGAACATTGGCTTGAGATATGGTGAGCATTGTCCTTTCCGTTGGACTCGCTGGTGATGAGAGGTACTGAGGGTCACCCCAGGGAGCTGAAGGATGGAGCCAACCAAGCAAAGCAGGAGGGGCCAGTGACCCTGATGACATTGCTTCATGGTCTTGAGTGGCCAGTCTGCATTCATGTCATTTGCAACAGAAACAGGCTGCCTGACTCCAGTGCAGTCCTCTGCCCCACAACTTGGACCTTTGTCCCCGAAAGGTCCCTCCCTGGAGGTTTCTGCCTGCTGAAGATGCATCTTATGTTGGGACACGGGGCCCACCCAGTCCCTGTCTTAGAAACCAGCACAATCCATACCTTATCTCCTCACAAACATCCCCTGAATCTATTCCTTATCTTCCGCTGAAGCTGTGCTGCTTGTGGCCTAATCCTTCACCCAAATTCCAGGGTCAGCCTTCTTCCTAAGGTGGCTCAGCCTCCAGCCTCGACCTCCAGCCCACCCCACACACCAGCCCCCAGCAGGGGCTTCCTGAAGTGCAAATGGGGGACCTCCAAAGGGGCTTCCAGGGTGAGTTGTGTGGAGTGGGGTCCTACAAGGAACTCTGCAAGGAGGGGAACTTGTGGCCAAAGAAATCCTGGAACTGCTGCACGCCTATCTCCCTCCTGGAGAGTGACAATGCAATCCGCACCCTGAGGACCCCTGGAAGTGCTGCTGCAAAGAAACCCACAGGATCAGGCTTCCCTCAGCACTTCCCACTGTGCTTGGTCATTGTTCATAACACCCAGCAGATCCCCTCAGGCACACAGCGGTTTACAGACAAGTGGGCAAACTCGGTTTTGAAAGTCCTTTCTGAGCTGCTCTTCTCTTCCTTCCCTCCTCCTCTCTTACTACTATTATCTCTTTCCCCTGGGAACTTCTGTCTAGTCCTTGCAAAGGATTTTTTAAAGTTTTTGATTCATAAGGTACTGCATGCAGTTGGGTGAGTTTGGACAAATGCAGGAGCCCACGAACCCCTCACCACAATCGAGGTACAAACATATCCATCTCCCGCTTGTGCGCCTTTCCTGTTTTCATTTTTTTGGCACAAACACTTAACACGAGCTCTACTCTCATAGATTTTTTTTTTTTAAGTGCACAATCCAGTATTGTTAACCACAGACTGCAGCAGCTCTTCAGAATTTATTCATCTAGCATAACTGAAACCTTATAATCCTTCAACAACAACCTCCCCCTCTCTCTCTCCCCCCAGGCTCTGGCAGCCACCATTCTCTTCCCTGCTTTTGTGATCCCTCTGTATGTGGAATCCTGCAGTATTTGCTTGAGCAGGTCTGATTCATTCCAACAATGGTCTTTGCTGATACAGCTTTCTCTTCCTTCTCTCGGCTGGAAGATGCAAAGGCAGGCAATGACTTATGGACCTCTCAGTCATCCATTCACATGGCTGCTGGCTGGTACCTGGGGTCTCCAGGTGGGCTGTCAACTTTCTATGTGGCTGCTTGACCTCCCTCACCATGTAGTTTGATGGCCACATTTAAAAGTGAGGCTGTAGAAATGTGGTTGGAAGCTTCATGCTCATGGCTGGCTCTGCTGAAAGGAGACCGGAGGTTGCGCAGAACCATCATCGCAGTCATCATGAGTGATCCATTCTTTGGGACTCGAGAAAAGTCTTCCATAATCCCAGTACTAGGGAGGCTGAGGCAAGAGGATTGCAAGTTTACAGCCAGCCTGAGCAACTTAGCAAGACCCTGTCTCAAAATAAAAAAGTGCTGGTGGGGCAGTTCGGTTGGAAGAGCACTTGCCTAGGATGTGCAAAGCTCCGGGTTCAATCCCCAGTACTGTAGAAGGAAGATGCTAGTATTCTTGCGCCTGTGGATAAAGTAATCTGGCTGCACAGGATGGGGGTGAAGACCTAAAGGACCACCACTCTGTGATCAGAGTTCCAACCGTAGTGAGTGTCTCCAACACTTGGGCTCCCCAAACATTCTTCAGGAAACATCAGCATCCATCTTTCCTTCACAGGCATTTGCAGTCGCAGCCTTCAATTATTTGCTCCCTCTCTGTTAATATCTCATCTTCCAAGGTTAGCTGATTTTTTTTTCCTTCTGATGCTTCCTTTCCCAGCTTCTTTGCCACTGTAGCTTGGTTTCTACCTACTTGATGCCTTCTCTGCCAGGTTAGAGGGGTCTGAGGAGGAAAAGGTCGGCGCACCATGTTTAAGTGGCTCGTGGCCAAAGCCCAGGCAGAATCATCTCTGCCTCCCACTCCCTCTCTGCCTGGCTTCTGCTGCCACCACTGCACCACAGCTCCCTCACCACTCTCCAGAAGCCACCTCCAGTGAGATCTGTGGTCCTCCTATTTCTTAGTTCTGCCTGTGTGAGTTTGGGTCCTTGTGCTCAAACCCAGGGTCACTCTACCACTGAGCTACATTCCCAGCTTTTTTTGTTTTTCTTTTTTGAGACAGAGTCTCCCTGAGTTGCTCAGGATGGCCTCGAACTTGGCATCCTCCTGCCTCAGTCTCCCAAGTGTCCTTATATTTCTTGATGTCTTGGTAGCCTTGACACTGTCAAACTTTTGACTCATTCATTTTAGCCTCCACTGTGAAACAATGTCGCTAAGACCCTTCACCCATTTTCCCTGTCTCTCCAACCCCAGTGTCTAGTTCTAACTTACTGGCCTGTCTTCCCCAAGTCCATTCTACTTCTCAGGGTTGCATTCTTAGTCCCGTCCTTTCTCACCCCAGATACTCTCCCTGCATGCACTCATCCCTTCCCATGGTTTCAATTTCACTCTCAGGCTGATCCTCGCCAAATGTCAGCCCCCAACACTGGCCTTGTGCCTGCATTCCAGTCGTACATCTCCAGCTGTCTCCAACATCTCTCCTTGGACGGCCCTCAGCCACCTGGATTCATCATGAGAGCTTCTCCTTCCTCCCAAACCTGCCTCTCTCCTTCACCCTTGGCTCAGCAAACGTCACCGCCCTCTGTCTAGCTGCCAGGAATAGTAGATGTCATCCTTGACTGCTCTGTTTCCTCAATTTCCACTCCCAATTAGTCTCCTGGTCCATTGACTTGACCCCTTCTAATCAATCCCATCTGTCTCCCCACTCATTGTTCCACAGCTCCAGCCTCAGTCTCCCTGCTCACACCTGCCTTTGGTCCACATTCCTGTCCATACGCCAAGTGAATCATGGCATTCCCCACCCAGACATGTTCTGGTGGCCCCTTCCTACCTAGGAATCCAATCCAAATCGCCCCCAAGGCTGGGGCTGCCAGATTTAGCAAATAAAAATACAGGATATCACATTACATTGGACTCTCAGATAAACAATGAGTATTTCTTGTTTTGTTTTGTTTCGTATGAGCATATCCTATGAAGTATTTGGCATCAGGCCTCCCATATCCTGGATGCTTTCCACATCCTCAGCCTGGTTTCTTGCTATGCTGTGTTTCACATCAGATATTTTGGGTAGATTGAACTACTTGAAACTCCCCCGAGTGGCTCAGACATTTCTTCATCAATATATTCTTTCTACCTGCCATCTACCCCACCACAAAGGCCATTCCTCTTTTGTGCCCTGGACACTTTCTGCTCATCTCTTGGATCTCAAAACACTGGAGTTTCCTCCTCCAAGAAGCCACTGTCTTCCCCAAGATGCATGGACTCCTTTATCCCTTATGATTGTCTTCGCACTTGCTTCATTGTCTTTCCCTCCTGCAGACAAAGTTGCTAGCAGCTCTCCGATTCCCTCCTTCCCCAAACATATCTGGCCCTCCTGCATGGCCCCATGCAGCTGGATGCTCCGGAAGGCCCAGTGCTTGGCTGAGCCCCAGCTTTCTTCTTGCTCTCTTGGCCTGACTCCCAGTCTGAGGGTTCACACTCCCTCCTCGCCTGAGTTCCCATGGAAAGTGGCCTCCAACCCAGCCCCCTGCCCAAGACCAGATTACTAAATGCTGAGACAATGGAGGCTCCCAGCCAACTTTCCAGCAGGCCTGCTGCTAAATCACCCAGAACATCTGCTTGTACATCTGGGGACAGGCGCCCGCAGCTGAAGCCATGGAGCCTGGTTTTGTCACCTTGGGTCAGTTTGAGCCTTGATTGAGCTGTAGTACAACAAGCTCAAACTTAAAGTATGGACAAGTCTGGTTTGAATCTCAGTCCTGCATCTTTCTAGCTTCCTGGCACTGGTCAAATGTGTAGCCTCTCCCTTGAGCCTCAGTTTTCTTGGCTCTAAAATTGTGATAACAATGTTTATTTCACAGTGTATATGATCAAAGTACAGCATCCAACCCACATCAAACACACAAGCAATTCGGATGCTGGTTTGGTCTTCACTGGCCCTTCTCGAGGCTGGTGGTAACAGGCCCTGGGAACCAGCACTCTCCTCATACGTTTCTTCTCCCAGAACTGCAGGTGTACCCCACTCTCCACTCCCAGCCCAGGATCCAGAGAAAATAGCCTCCAATTTAACCACTTAGTGGATACAGAGAGATCAAATCAAGCTAAGGGCAAGAATGTCTAATAGGGAAGCCACCAAGGAGGGAGAAAACTCTGGGCTGGAGTTGGGAGTACTAGGCCTACTGCTGCTCAAGGATGTCCCCTCAAGCCTCCCCTCTGCCTGAGTCCCTGTAGACCCCTTGGCTGGCCCTGTCATCTTCCCTGTGGCCCATCTCACCCTCCTCACTGTGAGTAGCACTGGAGGGTTCTCTCTGTCTCTACTTCACCCTGCAGACTGCAGGTGCTGAAGGGGCAGGAATCTGCCAGGTTACAAAGCACAACCACCAGGTTATTTTCTGAAAAGTTATCTGAGTATATATGGTATGATGAAAAATGCAGTGGATGTTTAAACTTTAATAAATGATTACAGTAAAAGACACATAGCCTTCAATCCTCCTCAGAATACTTCCTCTCACCTCAAAAACTTATCTCAACATTCTTGCCACTTTCTGAAGCAGTTCTGGAAGTCTTGTTTCGTGAGTATCTCTTTGTGGTTACCTCCATATCCTGAATTGATTCGGAGCATTTATGGTAATTCCTGTCAAATAGAAACTTTACAGTTTGTGCTCATCTACCTTATTCACCACATCTGGCAACTTGTGGCTTTTCCCCTAAAGTCCAGATAACCATGAAAGTTAAGCATTTTGAATTAATTCAGGAAACTGACATAGCACAACTAAAGACACTCATGAAAGAAGACTTCTAGCAGATTGTATGGTATAGCACATATACCACACCTATCCTTCTGTATACTTTATATAATCTCTAGATAACTTACAATACATAATACAATGTAAGTGCCATATAAATATGAGGCGAGATAGAACAAATAAAGATAGGGGAAAAGGAAAATCATAATTTTAAAATTGTACTTTTAAGAAAACTGCTGCTTCAGAAGACATGTGGGCCCCCAGAAGAAAAAAGTCAGTGCCTCCTGAGAACCGGCCATGCTGGGACTGGGAGGAGCCCACCAAGAAGCCAACTAGCCAGCCTTTCTGGTAAGCTGCACATGCCATGTAGGGCCCAGGAAGAGAAAAGTCAGATAGCACCTCCCATGAGCCTACCAGTGAGCAGACTGAGAATCACCCCCCTTCAAGAAAATGGATGGTTCAAAAGTCAGGCTGAGTTGATAACAACTGAGGAACAAAAATCAACTGAATGCTTGTATTATTTGGTTTACTTTGCAGGCCTTGGGCCAGCAGTCTGAACATCTATTGGGAGAATAACAATATGCAATATAGCAAATATGGGGAATTTCCTTCTATCTTGTTTTTGAAATACTATATAGTTCTCACTGTTTTGTTTTGTTCTGATTACCTGTTTTACTTTATTCAGTGTTCTGTTTTGATTGGTTTTATTCTGTTTTGTTTTGGTTTGATTTTGCTATATCTGATGGAATGGACAACTATTATGAAGACAACAAGATACCCTATGGTAGCCATTGTTGTTTTCCTGTTATTCTCCTTCGAAGTTCTGTACCAGTTTCACTGCTTTGTTTTGATTGGATTTACTCTGTTTTTTTTGGGGGGGGTTGAGTTTTATTATTTAAAAAAACCTGCTACTTCAGTATACAAAAATTACCCAAGATTATGATGTCCTTTTCTCTTCTGAGAAACAAAAATAAACAAATAAATAAAAATTTAAAAATGCTTTCCCTCCCATAGACCTCCACCCTCAAGGAAGCAGCACTATTAAGTGATCAAAATAACTAGTTCATATTCTAACCAAACTCACCAAATGGGTGACAGTAGAAATACACATCCTAGATCATCTATTTGGAAGACACCCCCAAGACCACAAGAAAAGCCCCAATGCCAGACCATAATTCTCTGCATCCTGTACTCTGCATGCCACTGAGTGTGTATTTCTTTTTGACTGAAAAACATCTGTCTGCCTCTCGTGAACATATCTTGAAAATTCTTTTTCTGTGGCGGAAGTCAGTAAACCTATAACCTACTCCATTTCCTCTCTGGGGAACCTCCTTGGGCCCTATCTGGTGACAAATAGTTGTTATTCTGTATTGTTTGACAAATGATAAGGAAAAAAAAAGTGTGTACATGTTCAATATAGATGCAATCTTTTCTTCTAAATATTTTGTTCCTTGGTTGAGTACACAGATGAGGAACTTGAAGACAAGCACACAGGCATATACACATGCACACATGCACGCACACACGCATACACTTATTCATACTTCCAGCTTCCTTCAACTCCATGTGAAAAGCTTGGGTGTCACCACTTCCTTCTTCATGTGAAGAAAAAGTCGAACAAACTAAAAACAAACAAGATAGATGCTTCAGAGAATTGAAGTCAAGGGCAAAACACCACCCTAAAAACTGGAGGGAGGAAGAAGAATCACAATTAAGATGAGGGTGCTGAGAAACAGAAGGTGCTGGAGCCCAGAGCTGGTAAGAACCCTTCCAACAGTAATAGATCAGTGTGGATTAGGTGAGGGTTAAAAACCATCTCTAAGAGTCTACCTCATAGTGCAGATTAAAGAAAAATGCCGCATTCAGGGGACAGAGGGCAAGTCATGGATCTGCAATAGTTACTGAGCATTGTCCCTAAGAAAGTCCTGCCCTCAATGGAAATGACTTTGTTGAGCCTTATCTGACTTGGAGAAAGGGCAGTGAGACAATTCCACCTTCCTGTAGCCTTTCTGTCTCACGTAGGGAAAGGAGGAACAATTTAAAAAGGAATCCATCTAAAGGCCACAGTCCAGGGACTCAGGCCTACTTAACAAAAATAAACAAATGCGGTTAAATCATAAAATTATACAATGTTTCCCCACCCCAGCTCCTTACCACCACACCAATAGGTGGACTACAGTTCAGAGAGCTGCAAGGCAGAGTCTATTTAAGGAAGAATTCCTGGGAAAACCAAAGACAGCAGGAGAAAAAAACAACCAACATGACCACAAGAAATTACAGCAATGTGCCTCCGACATCTATAGCTACAGCAGATACTAAAGACAGCCCAGTTCCTAGCTAGCTCAAGGTAAAGCCTCCCACTAAAAGCCTAACTCAGTTCCTACTATCCCACACATCAACAATATTTGTAGCTTTCATTAAAAAAAAAAAAAAAAGGTAAAAGGCACAAAAGAACAGGGTGTGAATAGATAAAGCAGGCATCTGAAACAAGACCCAATCTGATAAAGATTTAAGAATGATCAGATAAAGCCTTTAAAATAACTATGATTGATATGTTGACTTTGACTTTAACCAAAATTTTAGTCAGGCTCCCCTGTGTCTTTTGCTTGATTAACCAACCTTTAGACTTTCTTCTCTGTTCTTGTAATATCCAATTTGATCAAGAATCCTACTAGGTCAGTGTAGTGAAAAATCCTCACCACTGGAACCTAAGCATCCTTAGCACCTTATTATCCTACTAAGCTACCAAGTCAGCTTAGCCAGAAACCCTTTCTCCTCAATGTTTCCTCTAATTACTGGATGAAGAAGTCTCAGAGGAGCTTCTTTCCAGGTTCTTGGTGTCCCAAACAAATACTCGAACAAGGCACAGAGAAGGCAATGGGGATGTAGTTTCATTGAAGGTGGAAAAGGAATACACTCTACAAGCTCACAGCAGCCCCAAGGATAAAAGGAAAAGGATTTTAGTGTCCGAAAATACCAGGATTGGCCTCCACCTCATACGAATATACAAATATACACCTCATACAAATATGACTTTGAGACAATTGTCCTATCAAAAACTCACCTGACCTCTTGCCAGATGTAAATGAAGGATCAAAAAGAGTGTGCTTTGATTGGCTGTGGCCATTTGTAACTGAAGTATTGGGAGTAGCATCTTTGGATTTGTCCTGTGAACAGCACCAAATTTAAATGAAGGATTGAGAAAACTGCTTTCTGGTTGGTTCCATGTGCAATGCTCAGGAGCTGTAAGACAACAGTCATTTCAGGTCCAGGGTTCAGCACATGTCTTCTTTTCATGGGAAACATGTCATTCGACCTCTTAGCTGTGTTTCTGTAATCTTTGACACATTCCATCTAGTTGGTTGTCAAGCTACCCACACCCCTAATCTACTTCTGTCTTAGTGATTTCCCATTCACTCATCTCCTCTTCCTTTGCTCCTTGTGAAAATCTTTACTCATCTTTGTTGGAACTGGAGTTGAGTCCAATCTCTGTCTTCCACTGCAAGTGTTTGGGTAAACTTTCTTTTTAGCAATGTTAAGGGTTGTAACGGAAAGAGTAGTTAACATGTAAGACTAGATGGGTAATGTAGACTGTTGGGAACTCTAAGAAAGAATCAAAAGGAAATGTTGGAAATAAAAAACACCATAACAGAAATAAAGGATGCCTTTAAAGGACTCCTCAGTAGATTGGAATAGCTGAAGAAAGAATCAGTGAGTTTGAAGATATGTCCATGCAAACATACCAAATTGAAATGCAAACAAAGGAAAGAAAGCAAAGAACAGACAATGGGACAATTATAAAAGGTGTAACGTAAGTGTAATGGGAATATCAGAAGGAAAAAAAAGAGAATATAGGACAAGAAATATTTTAAATAATAATGGTTAAGAATTTTCCAAAATTAACGAAAGATACCAAAACCACGGATCTAGAAAGCTCAGAGAACATCAGGCAGGACAAACACCAACCAAACCAAACCAAAAACACACAAAACAGAAAACCTACACCAAGGCAAATGCCCACTGTAGAAAATTGAAGACAGAGAAAATCCTGAAACAAGTTAGAGATGAGAAACACCTTGCTAACAGAGGGACAAGAAATACCCACCTCAAGAGGGACAAGAATAAGAACGACAGCGAACTTCTTTCTTGTTAGGAATCATGTCAGCAAAAAGAGAATGGAATAAAATACTTAAAGTGTTGAAAGAAAAAAACACAACCTAAAATTCTGCATCTAGAAATATAAGATTGTATCTACACAACAAGGAGAAACCAGGCCCCTAAGGGGTCCACTATGCAGTCAAAATAACTGAAAGTCATTTAATTTAGTGCCTTTGGCATGGTTATTCATTTATAAAGCTGTTAGGTTCATTGGGTTACAGTTTGGATTTCCTATTTGGTCTTCCCTGTACACTCAACACAGTGTTATTCCCCCGTATCTTCTGTCCTATTTCCACTACTCCTCCTCTATTCCCTTCTCACCTACCCACTGTAGAGAACTGATCTCAGTTCCTATCTGTCTTCATTGTATTTCTTTTGCCCAAGTGAATAAATACATGTACCTTTTCATATGTCCCTGCAAAGAATACATTTATCAGCCAGGTGTGGGGGTATACACCTGTAATTCCAGCTACTTGGAAGGCTAAGACAGGAGGGTCACAAGCTTGAGTCCCACTTGGGCAACTTGGTGAGGCCCTGCCTCAATAAAAAAAGGGGAGGAGTGGAGGTAGTTCAGTGTAAAGGTGGGAGTTTTTTGGGGGGTTTTTTTTTTGTTTTTTTGTTTTTTTGTTTTTTTTTTTTTGGTACTGGGGATCAAACTCATGACCAAGAGCTTGCCAGGAAGGTACTTGCACTGCTGAGCTAAACCCCTGGCCCCTATCTTGAAAATATTTTATGAAAGTTTTTATAAGGTAAATTCCAAGCAAGACATTTCTGGTGTTGGCTGTGTATATTCAATCATTACAATTGCTGCCATATGGTAGGGTTAGTGCTTAGTGAAGGGTGGCAGAATGAATGAATGAATTCTTGGCTTGAGACTAACTCATTATGTGATTTAGGAAAAATCTCTCCATCTGCCTGGACTTCCAGCTGTTCCAGCAGGGAAGGTTCCTCTAACTCTGGCATTACGGAATGTACCTATGCAATGAAGCATATGTATGGTGTCTTGGTTACTTTTTCTTGTTGCTGAGAAAAAAAACCCAACACTCAAAGTTAAAGGAGGAAAGTTTTATTTTGGCTCATGGTTTGTAGGGGTTTTAGTCCATAATCAGCAAGCTCCTAGGCAAGGTGACATGGCAGAGGGGGCATTGCAGAGGAGAAACAGTTTGGGGTGGGCAGAAGACAGAAGGCAGAAGGCAGAAGGCATCAAGATACAAGCAATGGTAGCAGCTTTTTTTCTCTCTTTTTGTCTTGGTTGCTTTTCTCTCATTGCTGGGACAAAATACCCAACACCCCAAAGGAAGGAAGGAAAGAAAGGTTTATTTACCTTACAGTTTTTGGAGGTTTCAGTCCATACATACTCAGCTGGCTCCAAGGCAGGGTGATGTGGCTGAGGGGCAACATGGTGGTTGCAGCAGATACCAGAAACAACAAGAGCCAAAAAACAAAAGGGAAAGAGCACACCTCCTTCCCTCCCTTACATTGTATGCTGGCTACCTGCCCCTGGGCGGGTGCCACATTCACACTGCCAATCCTAGTGCCAGACAATGAACCAATCACAAACATTAGATTCAGCCACCTCCATGACTGCATGAGACTTTGGGGGGACACCCAGATACAAGCCATAACACTTTTATAGTCTATCTGGGCTATTGGGGTTAGGGTGGTGCCAAACCAAGCAGTGGACTAATTTAGTAATCATACACCCTTAATCCCAGCATTACACATTCTAGACCCAGCCAACTCTGGAAAAGCCCCACCTATGATTGCATGAGGCTTTGGGGGATACATCTAGACACAACCCATAACATATAGTTCTTCTCCCCTCATCCCTCATGATTTCTCTCACTTCTTCAAATCTACCCTCTCCCTCTTACCTCCATAAGTCTCCTTGTGACAATAACAAAAAGCAATAACAATGATAATGACAAACCACAGTCATTCCTAGGGGAATATTCATCCAAGATCCCTCTGGATGTCAAACCAAGGATGCTTCAGTTCCTTATACCCTCACAACCAAGGTAACCTCCCATATACTTTAAATCATCTCTAGATCACTGATGACCTAATTCAGTGTAAATGTGGAGGAAATAGTAGCTCTATTATATTGTTTAGGGAATAATGACCAGAAAAAAAGTTTGCACATGTTCAGTGCAGCAATAATGTAGACTTTTTCTGGATATTTTGATCTGTGGTTGGTTAAATCCACAGATACAGAACCTGAAGGTACAGAGGGCTTACTATATTATGTGTACATTGTCTCCTGAGACGTATCTCACGAGGCATATGCATTATTTCACTCAATCCTTACCAGAATCACCATAGTAGGAACTTTAGTTACTTTCTTTTTTCAGATCGGGAATTTGAGGTTTGTCCATGGCTGCATAGTTCTAAATCCTGGTGTCACAACTTGAACTCATGCCCATCTGACATCTGAGTCTATGTGGTTATACACTTTGCAGACATTCTTCCTGCCCCTGCGGCCCATTGCTG